>BGPT01002390.1:52084-84202 GCA_003297045.1 Symbiodinium sp. clade C Y103 | reverse complement strand
GGTTGTAACTAGTTCTCAACTAGTTGCAGGATTAGTTGTAACTAGTTGTAACCCTCCAGGCCCAGAGTTGGAGAGTTAGTTGTAACTAGTTGTAACCCTCCAGCCCAGAGTTGGAGAGTTAGTTGTAACTAGTTGTAACTCCAGCCCCTGACCCAGAGTCGGGAGTAAGTCATAACAAGTTGTAACCCTAGCTGCGCGTCCAGGGTTAGAGAGTTAGTTATAACTAGTTGTAACCCTGGCCCGGAGCCATAGTAAAATTTCCTGGCCTTTTGTTTTGTTCATAAAACAATTCGTAATAATAGCAGCAGTAGTAGGAGTAGTAGTAATAGTAGTAAAATTTCCTGGCCTATTTGTTTTGTTGATAAAAGAATTAGTAATAATAGTAGTAGTAACACCAGTAGTAGTAGTAGTAGTAGTAGTAGTAGTAGTAGCAGTAGCAGTAGCAGTAGCAGTAGCAGTAGCAGTAGCAGTAGCACTAGCACTAGCAGTAGTAGTAGTAGTAGTAGTAGTAGTAGTAGTAGTAATAGTAGTAGTAGTAGTAGTAGTGGTAGTAGTAGTAGCAGGAGTAGTAGTAGTAGTAGCAGTAGTAGTAGTAGTAGTGGTAGTGGTAGTGGTAGTAGTACTAGAAGTACTAGGACTAGTAGTAGTAAAATTTCCTGGCCTATTTGTTTTGTTCATAAAACAACTAGTAATAATAGTAGTAGTAGTAGTAGTAGTGGTAGTGGTAGTGGTAGTGGTAGTAGTAGTAGTGCTAGAAGTACTAGGACTAGTAGTAGTAAAATTTCCTGGCCTATTTGTTTTGTTCATAAAACAACAAGTAATAATAGTAGTAGTAGTAGTAGTAGTGGCCCAGGGTTAGAGAGTTGGTTGTAACTAGTTCTAACCCTGGCCCCGGGCCCAGGGGTAGAGAGTTAGTTGTAACTAGTTGTAACCCTGGCCCCGGGCCCAGAGTTAGAGAGTTAGTTGTAACTAGTTGTAACCCTGGGCCCGGGAGTTAGTTGTAACTAGTTGTAACCCTGGCCCCGGGCCCAGGGGTAGAGAGTTAGTTGTAACTAGTTGTAACCCTGGCTTCCGGAATTAGTTACAACTAGTTGCTAACTTGCTGAGTTGTTGAGTTCCCCCCCCACCCCCCTCCCCGAGACCCCCATAGTCCACCCAGCCGACCCAACCTCGCCTGATGATGTATCGGTACAAAATTCTCTGCCGCTTCTCCCCGATAAGTACGGAGTGTGAAGCTTGGCACCTTGCATACTAAGTACGGGGTGTGAAGCTTGGCACCTTGCACACCGTGTCTGTGGCTTGGTGTCCGCTGTCTGGCGGCATGCACATCCAGTCTGATTGCTCTGCCCGTCGGCTTTGTTTATTTGAGCTGGTGGACTATTGGTCCAATCTGACTTCTTTAACCTCCTTCATTCAGGATATTCTGGATTTGTGTGTACCATTGGCGGCTATTGACACTACTTCTTTGCAGGTCCATACTGAGAGCCGGGCGCCAGGTCATTTCCATTTTACTCTGGGCTCGGAAGCAGGGTTGCAACTAGTTACAAAAAAGTATCACTGGTATTACTACTACTACTAGTATTACTCTACTACTACTACTACCACTTCTAGCGCTGCTACTACTAGTACTATTACTATTACTACTACTACTACTGCTACTACTACTTCTACAGGTTCTACTACTACTACTACTGTTATTACCATTACTTGTTTTATGAACAAAACAAATGGGCCAGGAAATTTTACTATTATTGCTATTGCTACTACTACTACTACCACTATTACTACTACTAGTACTACTACTACTACTACTACCACTACTACTACCACTACTATTACTACTATTACTATTGTTTGTTTTATGAAGAAATCTAATCGGGCAGGAAATTTTGTTATTGTTACTTCTACTGTTACTGTTGCTATTACTGCCACTGCAACTAGTGACAATAACCCTAAGCCCGGAGCCAGGGTTACAACTAGTTACAACGAACTCTCTAACCCTGGGCCCGGCCAGGGTTATACTAGTGACAACTAACTCTCTAACCCTGGACCCGGAGCCAGCTGGAAAATAGACTGACATGTTTATCTTTTTTCCATAGAATGTGCGCAATGATAGTATACTCATCTAGCTCCAACCGCCATACGGTTTTGTCCGAAGATTTCGCGTGCCCCAAAATCTCAGTCCTAGAAAGATTGTATCCACTGTTTTATCGCCATAAGCTGGCGTATTCACAGTTTTGAACCATGTTATCATATTGTTTGTGAATAAGTATATCCCATCATATCCCTGTTGATCATGAGTGCTTTAAGACCCTTATTTCTTTTGGTTTCAGTATGAAAAGTCATCATTCCTGAAGAAATTGGCCTTGGGTTCCCATTGTAGCAATGAACTGGATGGCAGGAGAAACTCAGGTTGAAATTCTACTTTTTTAATCCCAGGATACTCCAAAGAAATTCTCCCATCATCAAATCCCGGCGTTAAAACATGATTATTTATTCTCAATCATCCACAGATCAAATTCCCTTTTCGATTTTCCCATCATTCGATGGATTGGCTTTTAGTTGGACATTAGAGGAACCCCTTTGATTGTAGAGCCATGGGTTTCCTGTAGATTTTCCCTTAAACCAATCCCGCACCAGGCCGCAGCTGCCGATCCTTTGAGACTTGGAGTGTGCACGACCGGCCGTAGGAAACGTGGCCCGCAGCGGCTTGGAAGAGGTTTAAAAAAACACGGTAGTAGCAACGTTGGACCCGGGAAGACAGGGAGAATTTTGTTCTTGTTGTTTTCTTTGGTTGTTGTTTTTTCAAACATACTGTCTGAAACTATGTGATTATTTCTTCAACACGTCTTGAAACGGGAAACATTGTAAAACCATAATGTTTTCAAATGTTTCTGGAATCAAACATTGGTATTGTTCAGTTACATCCAAATGACGTCAAACGCTTGTAAATGTACCTGCTATCTACACAAGACTGGGAAGCCGAGGGTTTTCGTTTGCACAGTTGATCATTGCGTCTATGCATCAAGAGGTGCTTACTTGTTTGGTCATGTTTGCATTCAAGGGTTTCTGTATTGTTTGCATTTAAGAAATGGAAGTAATTGCGTCGAGCGATGCTCCAGAGTTGTATGTCTTGTATCCATGTATGTGTGTTTCATGCGGTGATTTGTGGCCATGCCTGTATACTAAGGTACGCCCGGCCAATGATGAGAACCCAAGGTGAGATGAGTCCATTCTATAAAGACTCACATCTTGAAAGGGGATCTGAGGCCACCCCATGACACAACAGGTGTAAGTAACTTGACATGCTCTTTTGTGTTTGCTTGTGTCGTGCCCTTGTGTGTTTATTTCCACACCGGTATTCATGTTTGGGACATCTGGACAGTCTCTTGCGATGCGCTCAGCTTACTTGTTGTTTCTTTGACTTTCGTTTGAAAGGGGGATTCTCTTCTTCTTTCGGCTTGAGGTCGCGAGCTTAATAATTTCCACCGGCCATTCGATGTCTCAGTTTGAGCTCTTTTGCTCTTGTTGGGACATGGTCACGAGCCGAGTTTTTGCCAGAGACGTGATTGGGCACTCGATTTCTTGATGGATGGTACTTGGACGACATTAGCACACTGACCAGTCATTGTGTAACGTTTTGCGAAGATGATGGTTCGTTCGTTTCCTCATCGTGCGCTGGGGCAATGTCCGATTGTCTTCAGAAGTCATTTTTGGATTTTCTGACATGCCTACCTTCCTGGTGGAGAGTGCGGAATGTATGAAACATCTTTCTTTGTTTTTGCGTTGACTCCGAAGGTGCTTCGTCGGTGGATGTCTTGTGCTCTTGTGTGTGTGTGTGTGTCTGTTGAAATTTGTTTGCAACAACAACACCGTAGTGATCCAGTCGTGACGCCATGGAACCCACTGACTTTTCGTGGTTATATCTGCAGAAGGATTTGGAACTGAACTCTATAGTGAGGTTACACCTTCATCTTCTGGTGGAGTATGACTCCTTTTGTGTTGCTTGGAACCTGGCCTTATCGATTGTATTGGTGATATTTATTGGAACACTGCAATGGAGGACAGTCAACACTGATCAGCATGGGAATTTATCTGCGAAGAAGCCAGATACAATTTTAGTTTTGACTGTACGCCAACTACATTCATGAGAATCTCGGTCAGATTCTTGTGGATACCGACATTGGAGATAAGCATTATCATGAATCTGCCTGGACCTTCGTGATCTAAGAGACAGAACAGCTTATTTCTGGAACTTTGATAGTCACGAGTATATCCCTTTGGAACTTCTTTGTGGAGATCTACACTCACCTCGTCGAAAGGGGGTGTGAAAGTATAGTGGTTGATGTTGCCCGCCGTGGTGACTGTAGACCCTTTTTGAGACCACCATGGTGAAGATCGCAAACGGTCAGCTTGCTGATAGTGCAATGTGGATGATCCAGTCGTCAATGAGGAAGCTGCACTTCCGGAAACCATCGCAGCTGCTTCTCCAGAGAATACTCCAGCGGATACCGGTGGAGCCTAGCCCTCAGCCTAGGATCAAAGGCAAACAGATGCCTGGTCTGCAATGCGCAGATGACTTGCCGATGTGGCAACATGTCGTTGGATCCCCAATTTGCCAAGCAAAAAGGTGTGAGTGCTTTTCCGAGTGAAAGCCGTTGGATGTCGAATTTGTTTCATGTGATTTTCTTTGAACGAACGGAACGGCGATGTTTTGAAATTTACTTGTTTGTTTGGCGCGCGTTTTCGTTTATGTTGGAAGTTTGACTTCTACAATGTTTGTGCAGGTGGTCATGAAACTTATTTTAAGTGAAAAGTCTTCACCAATGATGGTTTTACATCTGAATTTGATGTTCTTTGAGCTCTGCACGCGGAGTTCTATCCAGAACTGCTTTCAGATTGGGATTTGGTCACTTTACCATCAACTTTGGTGCGATCTGTCCTGATTCGCTGTTTTCTGCATGATCTCGAGCAACCTACGTTTGCTCGTGATGGATACTTTGTCATCATCTACGTCATGAAGACTGGATGATATGTGCTTATTATGGTTTTGGACATTTTTCATGCTTCCCTCGAAGGATGGACTTTGCCAACCATAGCTAAGCTCGTCGCTTAGCTACATACCTATTGGTATTGCAGGAGCCCGCACCTGCTGGAGTGTATTGGCATCTGACGAGAGAAGCCTACTACATCATCATGATTGGGATATTTGATCTCGATCGTGGACGTGGTTATTTGAACTGGATGCTTTGATCCAGGACCACCGTTTTCTTCGTCTTACTTGTGGAAGTGAGATGATGAGAAGCTAACCATATGCACGGGCATTGGTTACCTTCTCATCTATTGGAACTACATATTGCGTGGTCTAGACGTTTGGTCTAGGACTCTGTTATCTCCGACATTACTATGCTTTATTGCGTTTGGTTAGTCTGTGATGCGCGTTGTGTGAAGTATATCGGCTTGGTATTTGCATTGCTGAACTGACTGGATGTGATTGAAGTGTAGGGCAGAACATTCGGCTCTTTTACTGCTTTGGATCGTGGACGTTTGATTTCCTGAGCTGAAGTAGTATAGAGAAGAAACTTACGTTTCTAGGAGTTTTTCTGCATTGGAGATTTGTACAGTTTTATTTTGGAATCATGTCGTTCTCGAACACTGGTTTTCACATTTTGGTGAGAACTGAAGTATTTGAGGATTTTTGTGGTGATTCGTTTTGTAGCTAGCTGTTTTGAAATTCAAACAGCGTTTTGAACACAGTTTGGAATCGTTCCATCANAAAGGTTGATGTTCACAACCTGGAATCGTGTTTCCTCGTTAGACATTGGCTCAAGGGAGCTGAATTGTCAAGAACTGATCTGAACTGTAGTTTCACTGATATCAGGACCACTTAGGAAGACAGACCTCTGTTTGTGTGCGGCTGTGTGCCGTTCTTCCTTTGTGTGGCGTCTGAGAGAAAAGACTGAAGCTGACGTTTGCACTTAGGAGTTGACGGTTTTGCACTTAGGAGTTGAGGGTTTGAAACTTTCTTTTGTTTGTGAGATCTTGTTGGATCTGACGTCGATCTAGTAAGAGACTAGATTCTATCACTTTCTGGAGGAATAGCGTGAGGGGCGCATGAGGCCCATGTCGGAGAAGGGTGCGTCCAAGCAATATGCTGGCGATGCTTTGCGAGTGGCGGCCCAAGGCATTTTGGATAAGCCTGATGGAGGACACAGGATCACACATGACGCTACACCACCTCAACAACCAAATCCAATCGGCTTGCAGATTGGAGAACCCTGGCCCCAGGGAGCTGGCTACGATCATGAGGCTGTCGGCGGAGGCAGATGAGAGAGTTATATTTGGAGTGAACGGGGACATCGCCAAAGCGCACCGCCGAGTTCGCGTCAGAGAGCGGGCCGGGGGCCCAAGCTTGTAGATCAGCCCAGAACACTGGAGTCCTGTGGCTGAATCTTGCAGGCACCTTTGGTGTCGCCAGCGCGGCATACTGGTGGTCAAGACTGATGGCCCTGTTGGGGAGACATACAATAAATAATAAATCTCCTCTCCGATGAATGGTTCTTTGTCTTGGTGTTCGTGGACGACCTCCACCTTGCTGCAGGAGGTCGAGACAGATGGGCGTCGATTTGGAAGTTCATAGCTGGTCTTGAGATGATAGGAGCACCATTCTTGTACCGCAAGTTTAGAGGAGGTTTTACCCTCGACTACGTTGGCTACTGGCTTGACCATGGGAGGCTCCAGATTGGTATCTCAGAGCGGCGGACGTGCTGGCTCATTGACTTCGTGGACAAGCTCGTTATTTTGCTCGCAGGTAGCGCACGCTGGCTCACGGCCTGTGTCACTTAACGGGTAAAACCGGAGTTCGGAGAAACCTATAACTCTCCAAAGAAAAAGGGAAACTAGCCAAAAACACACGCCCGGCTCTCAGTTGAACTTCAAGATGTTGTAGTTCATACCCATTGCAGTTCCGTTCCGAAATGACTTCGTGGACAAGCTCGAGTCAGATCGATGGTTGGTGTTGACGCGCCGCTATCAGGAATTTCATGGAAGATTGGGGTTCACTGCGCGGGTGCGTCCCTTGCTGGCACCGGGATACGCCTGGCTGGCGGCTGTTGGCAAAGCGACAACGGTGAAGGTCCCGGAGTTGGTGGCCATGGTCTGCATCTTTATCAGATCGAAGTTGAAGAGCGGCTTGAGGAAGATTCCCTGTTCGAAGGGTGAACGTCAGCGAGTTGTTCAGGACGGACGCCAAGTGCAAGAACGGAAAGGTGGTGCTGGGAGGCTGGACCACGGACGGCTCAGGGAAGCCATTTGACTCGAGGTGGTCTTCAGTGGAGGTGGGACCGGCGCAGGCACCCTGGCTTTTCCGAGGGGAGGACCAGTCATCATTGTGGGCAAGTACTTCAGCAGAACTTCTGTCCTCCTTGGTTGCACTGAAAGTTTTCGAGATCGGACGCTCACCAAGCACCAGACAAGTCACCACGCACGTGGTGAAGTGTGGAAGCAACTTGTGCAGAACAGGCTCAGCACGAAGTTCCTTTTGATGATTCTGCTCATGGATTACCTTGGGTATTGTGAGGAGGTTGGGATTGGCGCCCCAGGGACGCAAACGTTGAAGCAGACCAATTGACGAACGGTGTATTTGATGCATTCAATATGGACAAACGGATCCAGGTGGGATGGGAGGACTTGGACTTCCCCATGATCGACCACCTCATGAAGTTTGCAGAATCCTTCTCGAAGAGAAAGATCAGTGAGACAGCGCTCAGTGGTGGAGAAGCCAAAGGGAAGTTCCTCAAATCCAGTTGGGAATCCAGTTGGGGTTGACGCTACGTTTCAGTGGGGGCTTTTGTTCCCGTCAACACGACTGTTTGGACTTTGAACAGACCTCTTACGGCCATTGACGAATTTCTAGCCTGGCTGTTACGCCTGTAGCTTGTTGAGATTGGCAGTTCTTCACCATTGTCAATAAAAAGCGCGGCTGCCTCTCATGTGTCGGTCGTGGTTGTTTTGGTTGGGCTTTTGACTTTTGCTTTCCACCCTGTTTTTCCTTCAAGGTTCTAGGATAGACAAGACGTAGTTGGGAAGCGTAGCGTGCCAACAAGTTTGTTTATCAAGGAACCTTTGGGTGGGTGGGTGGGTTTTTACTCTGGCTCACGCGTAGGCCCCCTTTCGTCGTCTCGTAGTACTTCGTTAGTTCCGTCCGTTGCCTTCTGTGTTGTTCCGGCGGGGCTTTCCAGTTTTACCTGGTCTTTTCTGTTCTGGTTTTACCCAGAGTATAATGGGGCGACGGCGCATCGGCGATAACATTCGACGTCTCGACAAGTGGGGTTTTACCCCCACGTGCGTGGGAAACAACTTAAACCAAACATGCTGCTTCAGCCGTTCAGGCAGTGATGTCTTAGTTGTTCACTCAGTTTGGTTTGTTGATGTTTCCTCTTGTTCTGTGATGTCAGTTTCGATTTGTCAGCTTACTTTGGGACGTTTGTGCATTTTTAAATTTTCAGCTGCAGCCGGGCTGGAAAGATTTGGAAACACCCTCCCTCGGCCCCTCTTTTTTGGCCTTTCTTTTACGAAACCGTTCTTGCCAATCCTTTTTGCGGGAGGTCTCTGATGCGGCATCATGCGAGGGGGGCTTTTGCTCCCGTCAACACGGCTGCTTGGACTTTGAACAGACCTCTTACGGTCATTGACGAATTTCTAGCCTGGCTGTTACGCCTGTAGCTTGTTGAGATTGGCAGTTCTTCACCATTGTCAATTAACAGCGCGGCTGCCTCTAATGTGTCGGTCGTGGTTGTTTTGGTTGGGCTTTTGACTTTTGCTTTCCACCCTGTTTTTCCTTCAAGGTTCTGGGATAGACAACACTTTGTGTGGCATGCGTGCCACTTGAGGCACTGGGCTGGCTCTGGTAACGGCCTTGGTCGGCGCTGGGTCTGTGTGACACCGCGCCTCTTTTGCGTGGCAGGCGTGGTGCTTGGCGACATCTGCCTTCGTTTTGTGTGGCAAGCGTGGCACTTGGCGACATCTGCCTTTACTTTGTGTGGCCTTGCTCGGCGCTGGGTGTGTGTGACGCCGCGCCTCTTTTGCATGGCAGGCGTGGCGCTTGGCGACATCTGCCTTCGTTTTGTGTGGCAGGCGTGGCACTTGGGGACATCTGTTTTCGCTGTGTGTGGCAAGCGTGGCGCTTGCCGCCATCTGCCTTCACTTTGTGTGGCAGTCGTGGCACTCACGGCACTGGGCTGGCTCTGGTGATGGCCTTGGTCGGCGCTGGGTCTGTGTGACGCCGCGCCTCTTTTGCGTGGCAGGCGTGGCGCTTGGCGGCATCTGCCTTCGTTTTGTGTGGCAGGCGTGGCGCTTGGTGACATCTGTTTTCGCTGTGTGTGGCAAGCGTGGCGCTTGCCGCCATCCGCTTTCACTTTGTGTGGCAGTCGTCGGCGCTGGGTCTGTGTGACGCCGCGCCTCTTTTGCGTGGCAGGCGTGGCGCTTGCCGCCATCTGCCTTCACTTTGTGTGGCAGGCGTGGCACTCACCGCACTGGGCTGGTTCTGGTGACGGCCTTGGTCGTCGCTGGGTCTGTGTGACGCCGCGCCTCTAGGCAGGTGTGGCGCTTTTGTGTGGCAGGCGTGGCACCCACGGCACTGGGCTGGCTCTGACGGCCTTGGTCGGCGCTGGGTCTGTGTGACGCCGCGCCTCTTTTGCGTGGCAGGCGTGGCACTTGGCGACATCTGCTTTCACTTTGTGTGGCAGGTGTGGCAAACATCTGCCTTCGTTTTGTGTGGCAAGCGTGGCATTTTGTGACATCCACACCACTTTGGTGTGGCAGGCGTGGCACTTCGTGGCATCTGCCTTACTTTCGCATGGCAGGCCTGGCACTTACGGCGCTGGGCTGGCAGTGGTTTCACACACAGCACCTCCACAGACAACTTACACTTACACACAATTTTGCCACACACAGCACTTTCAAACACAACCCTTTCACACACAAATCTTTCACCCACAACTTTCTTACAAACAACATTGTCACACACAGCTCTTTCACACACAACTCTTTGACGCACAACTTTGTCACACACACACAGCACTTTCACACGCAACTCTTTCACACACAACTCTGTCACACACACACACACACACACACACCTCTTTCACACACAGACCCTTGTCACACACAACTCTTTGACACACAACTTTGACACACACGGCACTTTTACACAACTCTTTCACACACACACACAACCTTGTCACACACAACCCTTTCACATATAGCCTTGTCACACACAACTCTTTGACACACAATTTTGTCACACACACACAGCACTTTCACACACAACTCTTTGACCGATTGTCACACACAACTCTTTCACACACAGCACTTCCACATACAATTTACACACAACTTTGTCACACACAGGAATTTCCAACACAACTTTTTCACGCACAATTCTTTCACACACAACTCTTTCACACACAACTCTTTCACACACAGACCCTTGTCACACACAACTCTTTCACACACAACCTTGTCACACACAACTCTGTCACATACAACCTTGTCACACACAACATTGTCACACACACACAACATTGTCACACACAACTTTCTCACTTACATTGTTACACACAATTCTTACACACAACTTTGTCAAACACAGCTCTTTCACACAGAACTCTTTCAGACACAGTCTTGGTTGTGGTCAAACACAGCACTTTTTTACACAACTCTTTCACACACAACCTTGTCACACAGAACTCTTTCTCACACAACCTTGCAACCTGGTCACACACAGCACTTTCACACAACTGTTCTACACACAACCTTGTCACGCACAACTCTGTCACACACAACTCTTTGACACACAAATTTGTCACACACGGCACTGTCACACACAAGTTCTTGAACAAAATCTTTCTTCGACCATGTCCTTTCTGTTTCCTGGTTTTACCATCTCATTTTCACATCTGTTTGGTGCTTCTTGGAAGGAGTTGACTTGTGGGGTTATCCGGTCCTTTAATTTTCATTGTTCTTTTGGTTGTGTCTTATGGAAGCGTGGTTGAAAGTTCATGACGCGCATGAATTGTTTGGATACTTGCTCGTATGGCATGATGGAATGATTCGGATCCCAATGCAAAATACGAACATGGTAGGGATTGTTGCAAGTCAAACAGCATATCGGAAACATCATGGCCACAATAGCCCGGGCCTCGCCTCTTAACCTTGGTGGAGTGATTTGGTGGAGATCGTAACGGGAATCGTTACCCGTGTATTGAAAAGGACGTCGATTGAGTCAATTCCCACAGGGATAGCTGATGTGCTTGATGATCTTGATGTCCGACGATTAACGGCAAAAACTCAACAATCTTGTGATGCCATGGGCGGGTGTGTTATACATGAATCCAACCAGCTGTCAAGTGCCTGAAATATTGTGAGTGACTCGTTGGTTCATAGCGTTCGGGATTGGGGTCCCCTAAACGTTTTTCGCACCGATACACCGATACACCGATTGCCGTGCGCGCACCGATAAACCGATACACCGAATGCCGTTTATTTAGGGTTTGGGCCTGGTTTAGGGTTTGCTTAGGGTTTGTTTAGGGTTTGTTTAGGGTTGGTTTAGGGTTTGTTTAGGGTTTTTTAAGGGTTTGTTTAGGGTTTGTTTAGGGGTTGGTTTAGGGTTTGTTTAGGGTTGGTTTAGGGTTTATTTAGGGTTGATTATAAGGCACCGTAAACACAGCGATCGGCGTAATGGCGTATCGATCGGCGTAACGGCGTATCGGCGTAAACACAGCGNTGATTATAAGGCACCGTAAACACAGCGATCGGCGTAATGGCGTATCGATCGGCGTAACGGCGTATCGGCGTAAACACAGCGATCGGCGTATCGGCGTATTTACGGTTGCGGACCCCAATCCCGAACACGCTGCGTTGGTTGTTTTCCGAAAATATGCGTGAACACAAACCAATCATCAAAAAAATGTGCGTATTTTCAATGTAAATTGACTGATTCAATACATCCTTGCATTTCCTGATCTTCAATGCGGACTTGAACACTGGATAGATACAACGTTCGGCAAATTCAAACATGCATCAGTGAATGCACCATTTGCCATTGTGGCAAAAGTTCAAATGGGACCCAAATGTTGGGTGTGGCAATAGTCAACATTGCAACTTGGAAAAACTGTGAACATTTTGCTCAAAAGCTTCGATTCCGCGCGTCAACGCGTCAGAAGTGATGACTCTTCTCAACATGGATGCGTGCCTCATAGCCTTGCTTCTCAAACGCAGGCCTTGGTTGGAAAAACAGTTGAACAAATTCTTGAAAGTGTTTCAGGTTTCCCTAAACATTCCAAAAAACATCAAACATCAAATGGTTTTTGATGTTTTTTGTATCCATTGGTTTGGTTAAAAACTTTGGCATCTTTGGCATTTTGCCAAATTTCGTCAGGCTGTCGAGTACCCGTCCGTGGAGTTAGTGGAGAAGCCAACCCACTGAGCCAACTCCTTAGGGAAAACGTGGACGGTATGATCGACGATATGACGATATGACAATGATATGACAATGCGATGACAATGAGATGACAATGTTCACTTGTCATAAACTTGTCATACTGCATATTTCTATTTGGATTGCACAGTGAGACAGTATTTCATTTCCCTCACTTCCACCACTTGATTGCGTGCCGTTGAGCTTTGTGGCCGACTTCCTTCTTGGCCTCCTTTCGACATCTTGTGAATATCCTTCAACGATTTCTGCAAAATTTTTTCGGTTGCACGTTGAAACCCATTGTGACATTGTGCATCTGCGGCAGGAACTTTACATCCCTGCGAAGAATCAAGCGCTGTCTTCTTGGAGTGTGCAGTGTCTTGTCAGTTCAACCAACAACGAAAGAAGTCAACTTGCAAGTCACGTTGAGTGCATTCGAAAGTGAGTGATTTCAATAACGACAACATATTCTGAAATTGGAAAGTCACAGGATGGATGTGGTTCGGTTGGCAAGACTGGGGGGCAGGCCAACTTTCAGTGAAAAATTGGTCAGTTTGATCTGTGGCTGTTACGTTTCGGTAGAGTCAAGTCCAACCAGCAAGGTTCTTGACGGACTTCGAGAAAAGGATGGATCAGTGGATAAACTACTTTTGAGAGTGAGGGACTCAGAAGGACTCAGAGGGACTCAGTGGCTGCACATGATGCGTGTTGATCAACTCAGCCAACTCAGCCATTCATTACAGTCAGCTGCAATCAGTTACTCAATTTGTGCGTGTGGATCAGCATTCACCAGCATGCAGGCGGCAAACAATTTCTGTCGTTGAGTATGTCCTTTAAGGTTGAATACATGAAACTCGAGCAGAAAAAGTTGTCAAACAGGTTTGCAAAACAATGCTTAGTTATCCTAACCCACATCAATGATATACGCAGTATTGAACTCAAAATGGCTGAAAACCAATTTGACAATTTAGACCTTGACTTCGAATGTTGGCAACAGAAAACATTGCGAATTTGGAGACAGCGAAACCCCCGCAGTCATGCATAACCATCCCAACCCAAAGTACGTTGATACAAGTAAGAGGCCACTCTCGGACGCGCAGACACCTTTAGAACTTCAAACTAGATGGAACGGCCTTCGAACGGTTTCATGTTGATCACTTTGAAAACAAGTACGTTTCCACTGAAGCGTTTGTACGTAAGCATTAGACATGTACAGGCAAAGGACATCTAGCCACAAAATATTGTGCATACACACGTAATCTGCATCTCATTAGACATGAATCTAATGCATCTTTGAGTATCACCTTGAACAACTAGCTGCGAAGGTAGTGGATGCACACAAACCCATGAACATGGCTATGTGTGCTATATGGCATCTATTATACAAATGCAGACACAGATACATATAGATATACACACAGATGCAAATATATGTGTAGATACAGATTATATACACACATTCTTCTCATCTTTAAGATAGGTCATAGATAGGTCAAACTGTGTTCCGAGTCACCTGGAGAGTATTGCGCCGCGTCTCCCCTGGCCCGGCCCCCGTGTCCCCCCGTGTCAGGTCGAAGGCAATGTCCAGTTTTGGTCGACACAGGCGTCCGGTGACATGGGATCTGGTGAACCCAATGATGAATCCAACAACATCCAATGTCACCGGACATGGCATATGATGGCCATTATTTGTTTTTTTGGAATATAGTTTTGAGTTCCCCAATGGTTTGATGTTGGGGTGGAATTGAGTATGGGGGATAACTACTAGCAATATCCCAGCAACAATCCAACTGCACCAAATGGTCATTGCTGTCCTTGGTCGCCACGGTCGCAGACGCAGGCAGATGCCATCAGCTGCGCATGCGATGTACAGCGGACTCGCTGGACTCCTTCGACCGATCTGAGCGGTGACTGATGCTTGGAGTGCCAGTGTGGAAACCGTTCGATGAGAAACCTGAACGTTGCAGAGATAGCCCCAGTTCTTTGTGTTTTTCATGCTCACCAGAGGGCTTCAGCAGGCTTCGGACAGGCCTCGAGACTCAGCAAACTTTGATCTCAACAGGGCAAGACTGCAAGGATTGTCCAAATCCGGCAGAATTCAACTTATTTGAAGCAGAAGGCATCGCCTTGAAAAGAAACGAGATCTCCTGAAAGCTGGTCGTCCTGCCCAAATCAGGGGCATAATGGGCATACTGCCAGCAAGATAGCTCCGCTAGATGGAAACAAAGACTCTCAGAGACCACGATGCGACAAGGCTCATGGCAGGCGATGGCAGGGACAAAGCGAAGGAAGCAGCTTCGTCGGTGGAGTGTATCCACATTTAGTTTCCCCGTGTCAGGCCAGATTCATCAGATTCATAGTTTTCCGAACCACTGCAGAGACAGCCCCAGTTTTTCGTGTTTTTCATGCAGCTCACCCACAGGCTTGCAGTGAACCCAAACAAAGCCTGGCCAAGCTCAGAGGGCTTCAGCGGGCTGTGGACCCCTGTATTGAGCTACAGTGGAGGACAACACAGCACGTCGTACTTAGTCGTACTTAGTCCTCCAAAAAAGGGAGGAGAATTTGTGAAAACATTGAAAGCAAGGAACCAAAGCAAACCAGGACACATATAGGCAGGGATGCTCCGCTCCATATGGTTGGTGGCCGTCCCAAGCATTCGCAGCTAAAGAACTCTTGCTTCAAGGGAACCAGAGCAAATTCGCATCAAACCAGAACAAGAAGAACCAGAAATGGAAAGAATCCTTTTGCTTCAGATTTTATTCAAATGGTTTTAGGTACAGCCGAAGTTTGCTCCGTTTGCTCCGGCCTTGGAACACAGGTTGGTGGGTGCGGTGGATGCCTTCAGATCGTAGCAGCCAAGCTCCTTGCGTGGCTGTGCTCCCAGTGCTACTAAGAATAGGCAAGTGGAAGAAACAGAAGAACGACACATCGAAGAATCGTCGAAGAATGCCTCGTGTACTGAATGCAGCTCCGGCAAAGTATGTGAAGACGGCTCTCGTGACTGAAAGCTGCAACAAGTGTACACCAGAGCTCTTAGCATTCAGAGTCCCTAAAACTTCGGCGAAAAAGTGGAAGCCATGAACTGCCACTGGCCATGGCTCTCAGATATGCAACCGTTACTGGTAACTCTTTGCCGTGTTGTCCTAGAGTTGTGCGACAGAGAGAGGTTTATTGGCACATCTTGAAAATGAAAATGGAACATGTTACAAAGCAAAGGAGAGTTTCACGGGTTGTTAGATTCCTTGTTTCAACACTGGAAAAGCTTCAACAGCACGGATGCAATGGAAGTAAGGCCTCTTCTGGTGCGGTGGACAATAACCTCATTTGAACAGTGACACAGTCTGACACAGGCTGCAAAGCCAAAAGCCCTAATACTTTCAGCCTGTCATGGTGAAAGACGACGCAAGCGTTGAGAGTGAATTCTCAATACAGCATGAGAAAATCCCTCCCTGTTTTGCAGCGAATATTGCCTGTTTTGCAGAAGCTGGTAGAACTCCAGTCCTTTCATAGTCCTTTCCAAGCTTCTGTTTCTTCTGCAAAGTGACGTGTGAATTTCCAAAGTGACTGGTGGGAAGTGGACGATTTTCAGCTTGACAGCTTGATAAGGCTTGATCCAATGTTCGGCGGCACAGAGTCTCCCACAGCAGATCAACAAGGAGCTTCTCTCACGATGAGAGCACCAAGTAGCAGAAACTGTAGCACCCTAGGCTCGTCCAAGGCCCGAGATGCTCGAGCTGAGAGGAACTGGGAATACTTGCCACTTGTCAAAGAAGTGGGCTTTCTGTATGCGGTTCATCATGTTCATGGTTGACCCGGGTCACCTATGATCCATCTACTTTTTTCGATGGTCGGTCACTGAAGTGGCATGTCCAAGAAGCAAAGCGAAATTGGCTGAAACCCGAAACTGCATGGGAAGTTGCCACGACCCGAAACCACCTTTGTGCTTCAGTGAGCTCTCAGATTTGGAGAGAAGTTTTGGGCACTTCAAACCGCTAGGAGCAAGAGAAAAGCAGCGCCAGAGATGGACTCAACCCTTCACTCGTTTTGGAATGCCAAAGTGTACCAGGCCTCCTTTGAAGACGATTTTCACCGATTGTTCAACAGTCGACATTCAAATTTGATTCGGAATCCCAGATTCAATTTCGATCCCCTACCTGTGTTGGGAGCCTAAGTCATTCGGCCATGAGTTCAAACTGCTTCGCCTGTGACTCCCGAAGCTCTCGACTCTTTCCACGACGTATTTCGCATGGCCTTGGTTCCATTGTGCAAGGACCCGCAGTGACAGAGCTGCAGCATGCTGCAGCTCTGTACACCTTTCAAGTGCACTAGGCTGCCTAGGCTCACTAGACCTGACCACAACCACTTTGCCAAAGTAGATTAGGCAGAGGCAGATTGGATAGTTACAATGATTTTAGTGACTCAATTGACTCAAGGCTTTTTTCGGCTTCGAATTTGCTTCAAAGCTGCAGCAACTGTGCTCTGTGTCCAGAGCCCAATGACGAAAGGTGTTTGAGTCCGACTAAGGAAGACTTTGCGGGACACTCAATCAGACTCTTCTACAGACTCTTCTACCACAACTCGCCTGTTCTGTTTGTTTCAACTGTTTCTGTTTCGTTCTCCCCATTCTCTGCATTCTCTTCATTCTCTCCTCTCCAGGATTTGGTGATACGGTGTGCTTCCACTAGCTTTCCAGCGCCAGGATTGAAGCAATCAACTTTGGGCGTCCGGAAATCCGAAGACGACTTGAGACGATCCAAAACTTGTGCCCACGAGAAGGGTGGAATTTTCTTGGCGCGTTCTTGAATGTTCTTGAATGTTCTTGATCCTTCATCATTCCAAAGAAAGCAGAACCACCAAATGTGAAGACTTGGCTAAGGATGCCCGGATGACCACGAGATACTCTTCGCAGCCGCACTTTTGTTGAAAAGCCTATTCTTATTGGACTTAGCGTCTCTCCGAATTGTTTCAGCCGTCAGCGCTTTGTGGAATCAAGCTTTATCGAAGCAGAGCATTCAGAGCATTCAGAGCATTCGGTCATTCTGCATCCTCACCAACATACTTCCTGTAGCTGAATTTCAGCATCATTCGCCACATTCAGAACAATCCAAGACTTCCGTGTTAAAGCTGGACAATACTCTCAGCCCGCAGCACAGCCAATTCCGCCAGTGACGCAAATTGCTGTTGGATTCCTATTGAAGCTGCAGTGCCAAGGCTTGGGTGGGATCCAGTGCAATGTTTTTTGAACAAGTTGAACACCCAAGTGCTCAAGAGACAAAGGGACGGTTTCATGGATAGACGACAACATACGTGACATGATTCTTTCACCAATCATCCCGTAACCGTTTTGAGACTTAGCACCGGAATGAGCATCAAAATCCAGCATGATCAGAGTGAGTTCAGAATGAGAAGCATTGCCAACACATCCAAGACATCTTACATCCAAGTACGACTTCGTTCAGAAGATGGTTGCATCTATTTTTGTGCTCAAAAGGAAATAGGAGGCTGCACTCCAAAGCCCAGTGAGTCTTCTTCTCACCGTACTGGCCTTGTCAGACTTTATTTTGTTTTGATAGTACTACTGAGGCTAGCCATGTCCTATTCGCAAGCTGTCCCTGCTTGAACTGCTTGAATCGCGAAGCTGGAATGTCCATGGATGCTCCAATCGAAGCCGAGGTCTTGGTAGCGAAGTGCAGGGTTGATGCTGCAATGTCTTCCTGTGTATTTGCTGTGACGACCGAAGGCTTCCTTGTGTTGAACACGATGCAGACAAGTGATGGCTCCAGACTTGCTTTCGGGGCAGCAAAGGATGCCTCTGTTCGTAGAGCTCTCAATTCCCGCATGCGTGCTGACCATCAGACTGTGACTGTTTTTGGGACCGAGCATTGGAATAAACATCAATCCGGCATGATCGGAGTGAGTTCAGAATGAATAGCAATGCCAACACATCCAAAACTCAAGTACAGTTTCGTTCAGATGGTTACATTTTTATTTGCGCACAAAAGGAAGTAGCAGCTTTTGACCGTTGGGGCTTCGAAATACTATGCTCTGCTTTGACAAGTCACCAATGAGGCTAGCCATGTCCTATCCGCAAGTTGTCCCTACTTGAAGTGTTTGAATCGCAAGGCGAGGATGTTAAGTGAGCTGCAACAAGGCAACAAGCCACAATGGCATGAAAGGAAGCTAACGCAGGTCTTGGGGTTGGGGCTGAGCCGGCTGACGGTAAACCAAACATGTGCAAACTCTTCACAAGTTTGGCGCAAGCTGTTGACGCAAGTTTCGCCAGTGCCAAAGACTCACATAGAGAATGGAAGCATGAATCAATTTCTCCAAACGCAGAGATCCAAGTTTGAAAAATGCTAGAGTTGGAAATCAAAGGCCAGGTATGCCAAGTTACTATCTGCGTTGGGGTGGTCCTTCGCCAACTGCCACTTTCCCTAGGCAGTCTGCATCTCTTCATTCCGTTTTGTCAAACATCTGTGATGTCAGGGTGCCGTTTGTGACTAGGAGACACCAAGTGAAAGCCCAGTTGATGTACCGAATCTCAGCAAAACCTCGTGATTGGAATCCCACAGGTTCCCAGTGTGCTCCTGGAAGGGTTTCGCAAAGATTTCCACATGGTTTTCAAGGAGCTATTGAACAATGCTGTGCCGCAGATGCCAACAGAAATGGATTGCAGCCACATGGAAGGATCACAACTTTCGAAAAGGTTGTGATTGCAAGCAGCATGAGCCATTAACGCAAGTGAAAATTCCTTGGTTGATTGGCTAATATAGGGACTTATAGTATCTAATTCATCGGGGATTATGATAAGCCATAGTTCTAAGATGTGATCCCACAGTCTCGCTGGGAAAACGCATGTCAAGTCACTCATCGCTCTCGTGGGCCGGACAGGCTTCACCCAAAAAAATGTGACCATGATCAAACTCAACCTGTGAAGTGACATGGCATCATACTCTCGCGCATTCCAATCAAAGATCGTTCTCAGGAAATTGCAAAACTGTTTTACGTCGAAAAAAGTGAGAAGAAGGGTTTTTGAGAAGAATGGGTAGGGTTGGATTTTAGGGGGGTTAGAAGCAACTTTGCGCATTCTTCTCAAGCAATCGTTCTTCTCACAAACATCGTTCTTCTCGAAAACATTTCTGCGAAAATGGAAAAAATCCTGCACTTTGTGTTGAGGAGTTGACAAGTGGGGTCGAAGGATATTGGGGACTGTGTGCTGGTGAAACTAGAAAGTGAGTCTCTGCGGGCCCTTTGGGCAAGGCCAGTATCCTGTGAGTAAGACTGTTGAAAGCATCTGACACCACAAGACTTTGGATCACAATTTTTGATCAAAAAAAGCAGAAGTTGAAACAGCTACGGCAAGGTTGGGTTAGAATAGTACGGTGACCTATGAAGCAACAGAATAATTGGTATTTTTGATGGCTCACATGTCAACATTGAGCCTCCAGCCAACATAGCGCACTCTGGAACACCCTCCAGCTGGTCGTTTCCAGCCCACGAATTGTCCAAGTCTGCTGAATTCCGCCGTTCCAATTGTTCCAATTGTGTCTAGAGTTCGAGGCAATTTTGAACGAGGCAACGCAGCAAACGCAGCCGGATCCTGAAGACCTTTTGGAATGCACTTGTGATTTCGCATGGTGACTGAAGATTGCCGACATTGCCCTGATGTACTCCTTCAAAATAGTGATTACCCATGACTGCCCCCTTCTTGAGAAAGCCTGCAGTGCATTGAGTGCATTGAGTGCCTTGCAGATCCATGGTCTGTCCTGGCATCCTGGCAGATTTTTGATTCAAATTTCTGCAGCGTTTTGCCATATCACAACTTGCACAACAGTGCGCCTGGAGAGTAATCGCTTCAAGTCCCAAGCGGTCTTGAAAGCGGGCTTGATGTGCAAAACTGTGACTATGTTCATGCTGCCGGCAGATGGCCAAACTCTCGTAGACTGTTGTGTTTTCAGTGAGGCATACGAACTCCCAGCCACAAGAGCCACAAAGTAGTGCTGGTTGGAATTTCCATGGGGTAATGCCGACTCACAAGACTTTTGGAGCTTTCGCCGCCTGACATCCGCTAGGTTAGTCCAAAAAGGACCATGTCAGACCTGTTCAAACCACTTAAAGCCACCTGCAACATGACTTCTTCAATGCCTCTTGACAGGTTGATTCGAAGCCTTCCAGACTCAGTGCGAAGATTTCCAGATGGCTCGAGTTCTTCGTGTGATTAATATTTGATTAATATTTCTCTTGCTTCGAATCATGTTTTGGGTTTGCTGGACACTTTTCCAAGACGCCTCAGAGTGGAAGAGAGACACTTTCAACCAGGCACAAGAAGTGAATTCCTGTGGAGATCATTTGGAAAACCTCAAAGATTGATGCCCCCCTTGCGTTTGTTCCGACAAGGCCTTGCATTCTTGGGTGTGAAGAGACTTTTAAGCTCGGAGACCCACGGCAATCCAAGAAACATGCGAACCATGTGATGTATGACTATGACCTTGGTTAAGATCTTGAAAGCTGTGATGTTGCCTGAGGCCACAGGGTCTGCGAAAGCTTGAGAACCAATAGGGGACCACCCCATACCATTACTCAAAGCATGGAGATTTTCTATCTTCAACAAGATCACAGAATCTTCACAACGAATAGAGCACCATTGGAACCATCCTTTTATCCCAACAAAAAGATATCATCTTCATGGGCTGTTTGCTCAAACTTCATCAAATTTGGTGCATGTTGAGAAGCAAACCACCAAGTGCAAATATTCTTTGTCACTCAAGTGATCTCCGAATGTCGCTTCCTACCCTCATTGCGTCCCTCCATTCGATTGGCATAACGAAGAGAGGGGAGATTCCCTGGGAAGGCGGTGATTGAGACGATCGAATGCTGTGGTGTTGGGGACAGGTAGGGCGGGCGTCCATCCAGTTGGCTCGTTCAAGACGTAGTGAGTGATGGGAATGATGGTGGAGGAACGACATAAGATAGTAAGACAGTTGTTTAATACGCAATAATGTCAAGATGCGACCATTTATCTACATGAGATTGATCACGTCGCTGTGCAAGCATTCAGTCTGTCAGAAGCCCAAAACATTGAAGCTTTCACAGCTTTCACAGCTTAGGGCCATCAGATGCCATCAGTGTATTTCTAACAGCATGACTGGTGAGCCAAAACTGGAGCCAACTCAGACAGCATCATTCCAAAGGCTCCACAGGACTTGGCGGAGCTGCCTGCTGTCGGGACAACGCACGGAGAACGGCCTTTGGACATTTTGGGCGAGAATGGCACAGCCATAGACAGCCAGGCTCTTGAAGACGAAACGTGGACGATCCATTGCAGCTCCACGTTTTGAATAGCCATTGGGGAATATGCTGTGCTCAGTTTGGAAGACCGCAATAGAATGACACACAGAATGATTCCAATATACCAACTAGCCGCAACTAGCCGCAACTAGCCATTGAGGGGTCTTGGTCATAACAGAAGCTTTGCCTTCAATTGGTTGGTCCTAACCACCCAGCCATTTCACATGTGTGGGATTCTTGAGCTTAGCCGTTGGGAAGAATATGACGGTGCACAAAGAAAGACCTGCACGGATGACAAAGAGTGCATTTCTGGGCATATTTTCACCTCTTTTTGATTCTCCTCGCAAAGACGCTGCTTTGAGCTGCAGCTGTTGGCTTTGGCAGATGTCCAGTTGATTCCAGTTGACTGACGAGTGACCATCATGGGTCTGCCACATGACGGTCTGAGGCCACACGTAAATCTGGGGCCACACCTGCAGTACGCTGCAAACAAACTTGGGGCCAATAGCCACATGATGAACCGCATGGCAGTTTCGAAGACTGTTGCTGGAAATTGCATTTGTTTCTGCGACCAATTATGGGTGAAAATTGATGATTTGAAAACTGCACCTTGCTGACAGTTTGTGGGTGCCAGTTGGAGGTCTAAAATGTGAATGTGAATTTTTGGTGTTGTGTTTGCGATTTATGAGTGGATGGATGCACCTTTTTCAAGCTGAACAAGCTGATGCCAAGGCTTCCTTGGCTTCATTGGATGAAGGCAGATTCTACTTGAAAGCCAAATGACAGCTACCCGAGGCTGCCAGATAATTTGCAAAGATTGTATATTGAGACATCGAGATCAACTTAGATGAAATGATGAACCCATCTAGCTACAAGCATCTTGCTCAACGGCAATGGCCTCATGCAGTCATCAGGAGTTGGCTACAATGCCGGCCACAAGGGATTGGCAGATGAATGTAGAAACCGAGAAAGATCACCATGACTACCATCAACTGAGATGCATTGAGCTCCAGATTGAGATTCGTGCAAAGCACTCAAGACACCAACCAGATTGCCCGTTACATGGTTCGTTCGCGCGTTGCTGACAGCCCAACATCCTAACATCTAAATGCTGCATTTTCTTGCCGCAAGCGTGAGACGTGGTACCAAAGTGCACCATTTGCAGCATCTGCTCCAAGCCTCGCCGTAAGCGCGAGATGTTTGAGAGTTTTCCATCCGTCAATGCCAGCTCATAATTGAGGCCGAGGGAGGCAAAGAACCAATTGTGCCGAGCATTCCATGCTCGAGACGACGCACAGACTTCCGTCGGGTGATGGTAAGGGCCGCAAGGGCGGTAAGGGAACATAGGGCATACAGGGCACCTACATCGACATCGACCGAGACATCAGAGATATTCAATGCGGGAAGTGATGGCCGCGTGTCTTTGACCTGGGACATAGCGCAACTCATCATGACTTGCCTGAGCTCTTGGAAAAAGGGGGCCGCTGCCTTCTCCGAAGTTGTGCCATCTCTGCTTTGTTGGTGGCAGTTGGAGCCATCTATATAATTGATCTTATTGGCAGTTGTATGATGTATGAACCCCCTGGAGAGCATGTGATTCAGGCATCAGTTCTCAGATGCGGGGAGTGGGACATATTGGGACCACTTGAAAGCCTGACCACAAGACCTGCAAGACCTGCAGCAAGACCCGCTTCCGTGTTCGATTCGCAGGGATTGGGATCACCGGCTTCACTGGATTGCTGTCCTTTGCACGTCTCGTGATGTATCCCTGCAGCTTTTGTGCCCAGCTTTACAAGATCCTCGATGCACAGATCATCTCACATTCACAAGACGCCCATCCCATGTTTTTTTCCCCACAAGACTTGAAAACGGTTGTTTCATGTTTTTTCCCCAAGAAGCGGTAAGATGGCATGATGCCCTCCATATGAATACAAAGTCCTCACATAATTTTTCATTGGTACTAACAGTACGAACATTCCCAAGTCGTGTGACAACGGAATGCACATAGTGCAGAATGTCACAAAGATGTGCAAACGGACAGACTTAACACAGGCAAAGAGACCAAAACATGACAAGACCACAAATGACCACAAATTCAAGAGCGTCATTGGATCGTCATGGACTTCCATGATCTTCGATGGGCGACCGCGTATTCGATCCAAGGACTGAAAAGTGCGATATAGGCTACACGCGGTGTATGGTGATACATTTGTTAGGCAGTGTTACAATATGGTTATTCTGTGATTCTGTCACCTTGCGGCAACTTTGCACTGTAGGAGAGGCCTTGCCCTTCATGTTCCACAGGTGCATGTTGCAAGTGCGCATAGTCAGAACTTGAAAATATGGTAACTTTTGCCAGTGATTTGGTATTTCAGAAGCGTGACACAAAGTGGCAGAAGCTAAGATAATTAGTCTTCATCCAAAGGATGAGTGATGCCTATGAATGGTGGTGAGGGCGAGTAGGATGACTAAGATGAGTGCAAAGGTCAGTGAGAATAAAGACATTGAAATGATGCCGCTGATCATACTCAGTTTCGTTTGTCCTCATGCTTTTCGACTTGCAGTTTTTGGTTTTATATTCCATTGATTCAGTAAAAAGTTCGCCGTTTGACTTCACCATGATTGTGTGCCGGTTCTATCAATTGATATACGGTGAACTGATTCATGACAACGATATTGGTGCTTTTGCAGATGGTGGTAGTGGCAGTAGTGGTGGCAGTGGGGTGATCACAGTCTTGCAAACTTGGCGATTAAGGGGCGCCCACAGACGGCTGAAGTCGCGCAGGCCTTTGCTGTGAACTCTGACAATCTGTGACAGCGACCGCTAAGTACGTCATTGAAGAAATGACGTCCGTGAAGAAATGTCAAAAGCTGTACATTTATTACATTTTTCTTTAGTTTTTTTTGGGTGATTTTCTAGGGCTTGGATGTTCCGGAGCCGTATGGCCTTCAGCCGGTGCGGTTACACATTGCATATGGCGACGTAGTCTGAGAGGTTCACAGTTACGAGCTGAGTGAAGCGAGGTGATGTTGGACCGAGTTGGAACTCATCGGTTCTTTGTGGATTCGAAATCCTGACATTTTGGATGTTTCAAAACCGTTGCCCCGTGTCAGCCCGAGGTCATGTGTCGCTTTGATGTCATAGTCTTCCTTTTGGCCCAGGCAACTCTGCATGTTCAGTTTTGACCTGTCAAGATGGAAATGGGTGAAATATGGTGAAATATGCTGAAACACTGCATCTAGAAAAATCAGAAACCATGAAAAAACACCGACACACACACACACAGAGATTTTGGCTATTTTGGATGGTTAATGTGGTCATTTCATGTCATTTCGCTTCATTTTGTCATTTTCAGTTTCAACGTGTTTTGACGTGTCAGACTGTCAGGTCTCTGCGATCCACGACTCAGACCGACACTACAGGCATTCCATCCTGGATCACTTGAGATCACAGCGGAGAGACTCGTAGCCGCTATGTAGCCCCAAACGCCCTACAGTCATCTACAGTTAATGTAAATCTCAAACTCCACGATCTTCGACAGATCCCTAGAGAACATGTAGAGAACATGTAGAGAACATGTAGAGAACATGGTCGAAAAGATGGTCACATGGATGCAAGTCATGTTGATTATCTCGTCATGAGCGGCACCGGCCAGGAATGGTGCGCACGGTGCACATGCTGGAGAGGAGGTGATGCGTCGCGATAGTCCCAAGGCACCCCGGCTGGGTTGGAGCGGTTGCACCATGTGGAAACATGTGGAAACCAATGGCACCATCTTGGTTGTGTCCTTATTTGCCAAAGATGACGAAGATGGCAAGAAAATGCAAGAACCGACATTTGCATCATTTGCATCATTTTCCTTAAAACTCGCATATAGCATACCTGAGATATCCCAAAATTGCAAGATCTGAAAAGCATTGCATTGGGTCATACGTGCCGTGCGCCTCCCGTACTTGAGGCGCGACAGGCACGACATGAGCCCGCCGGTGCCTCAGGGAGGCCGTGGATCTGCTGAATCTGGGGCGAATCTCTTGAGAATCTCATGACAATCTCATGAAACATATTGAAAGATCGTGAAATTATGGAAGCTTTATAGCACAGAATCTACCAGGATCGAAGCAGATGATGCAGTTCTGCATTGAATTCTCTGGCTTCTCAAAATCACCTTCCACATTCAGGAAAACGATCTGGAGCAGGTGGGGGACTCAGCAACTGCCATTTTTTCTCTGTTGGGTCTCTTGTGCGAAGAAGTTCGCAGGTTTTGCTAGAAGAAGCCCCTAAGCAAGCTGTCCGAGATCGCCTTTCGAGAGCAAAGGCACAAGAACGGATCATTGATCACTGGTCAGACTGGTCAGACTGGTCAGACTGGTCAGGATGATATCAAGAGAAGAAGAGTTCGCTACTTCACCACACTTCGCCCTAATTTCCAACTTATTTCCTGGGCAAAGATTGCAACATATTGCAACAAACTTCTGGGAATTGCGCAATTACCTTTGAAAGCGGCTTTGTTTATGGTACCTTGAAAGAGCCATGCCTTGTTTCTGTTGTCGCTGCCTTGATGCCGTGATAGAACGGTTTCCAGATTTCTTAGGCACGTTCGTTGCCAACGGTCGTCGTTGAAGCTCACCTCATGTGAAAAAATATCCAGTGTGTTACTTCGGTCACTTTGGTGGCAGGAATTGAAGGACCCGATAGCTTTCGAGGCCGTGCATTCTGGGTTTCAAGTTAAGCAAACAGGTTGCAGAAAGGTTACAGACAGGTGACGGTCGGGTTGTTTGACCAATTGGATGAGCTCAACATTGAGCTGATGCTGCCCTGTCAATACGAGCTGCAAAAAATGATCAAACACGCATTGAGTATTGACTCAAGCAAGTTTATCTGACACAAGCAGTTATTGGTATTGGACAGTATTGTACGATGTTGACGTTCCAACAGACATGGAAGCGAGATGAAGCGAGCTGAAGCCAGGAAGCTCTAAAGGAAGGTGAGCAAATTGGTCTTGATCTATCAGAGCTGGACGCCTTCAAGGACTTAACGGCAGGGGGTGCTGTGACTTTGCAGAAAAGTAATAGCTTTTTCAGCAATTTGGAATTTATGGGAACCGGGACATTCGGCATTCCCACACTTCACCGGTGCCCATCATAGAGCATTAGGCTCAATCTAGTCTTTTGCATTCCAAGCTGTCAAAGCTGGGCAACGCTCGAAAAACAAGCCTGGAAATGGTCCCCCAGTTCGCGTTTGCGGGCTCCACTTTGCATTAAGCTAAGCTTAACACACGGAGAATTTATGCCTCCCTTGCAGCCAACATTTGGCAGGACAGCTTTGATGAACCCATGGGCGGACACGAGTTTAGAGCAGAGGTGCCTGTACAGTGAGTCTGGTGTCAACATGTGTCAACAGTGTCATGAATTCCATTTATTTCCATTCCCTCCTTTTCGTGGTTGATGGTTTCAGGTCGTTGCTTATTGATGATGGTGGATGATTGTCGATGATGGTTGATGATTGTCGATGACTGAATTTAAGTACGTTGATTCACCAGGATTTGTCAAGTATTGATGAGTAAGTTTACACACAGTAACTGATCATGGGTAAGTTGAACAGTTGATTTGACATTGATAACTCATGGTTTCTCTTCGGTATTTGACAATTTGAGAGCGCATCCAGGCGTTGATTCAAGATGCAGATGACCAGCCCTGGGGATCCTACTCTCAATCCAGCTATGGAGTGTCCTGGCAAGAGGCGATTTCCACAGTAGTTACTGAAACATACTGAAACATACTGAAACATACTGAAACCCATTGATTGCCATTGATGGCTGGAACCGGACCTTTCTTCTCCCAGTTGTCTTCTCCCATCAAGAAAGTATTTGACAATAGGTTGTGCATTTTCTCTCTTGGAAAACTTACTCTAAGTCACCACACTTCTTGTCATTTCCACACAGTTGACCCGTCTTGACCCACCTTCAAGATGATTTTTTTCGATGTTTTCAACGATTTCTAAGGCTCCTGCAGGACCTGTCAGTTCCTATGCAAACGCAACTCGGACAAAGTTTTGAAGCTTCAAAAGAGTTGTCTCCAAAGTCTAAAGTGACCTCAGCTAAGAGAAGCAGGTCGAGGCAAGGTCCAAAAGGCAACCGGAATTGAGTCTGCAGGCATGACTGTTTTCTGCAGACCTTGATATTGGTTCAGCTGAGGCATTTGGCCCGGTGGCGTCGGTGCCTGAGGGACACTGTGGCAATGTCCGGCACAGGTTCATTTTTTGTTTTCATTGCTTCAATTGCTTTCCTTCCCTCAACCTTTGTTCTGGTTCCACTTTGGCTTCAGATCTTTCGAATTTGCCGAGTCACTTTGCTTAAGCAGCACAAAGATGAAACAAATGAAAAAAGATGAAAAGAGCGTGTACTAGAACGAGAAAGAACGCATGGCTTCTTTGATTTCCTCCAAACCCTTAGACTACTTCAGACTACCTCAGACGACTTCAGACGACTTTAGACTGTCACAACAGACTTCTGTGAGCTTCATAGTGAGGTCTTCAGCTCCAGCAGTTTCCGCAGCGTCAGAGGACACTGCAGACACATAGCAACGGCTGCATCTGTGCATCCATGCTCAACACACCTGAACAAACAGGCCAAAATGCTAAGCATAAACATGTTTGGCTGCATGTTTGTCATATTTAAGGGCTGCCGCCCCTGCCGCCGACCCCGGATAGTAAAACCCTAAAAAAGAGAAGAAACATTGCATCATGTCGGGTACTTTCGAAAAAGTGCCTCACGTTGCTTTTGCTGGCCCCCACAGCTTCAAAGCATCAGCAAGCAGCACTTTGGCGAGCGCATGCGAAACAGCCAAACGCCNCTTTCGAAAAAGTGCCTCACGTTGCTTTTGCTGGCCCCCACAGCTTCAAAGCATCAGCAAGCAGCACTTTGGCGAGCGCATGCGAAACAGCCAAACGCCACCTAATTTCGTGCCGAAATGGAGCCAAAAAAGTGCCTAACGTCACTTCTGAAACCCTTAAAAAGAGAAAGAACATTGCATCATTTCGGGTACTTTCGAAAAAGTGCCNGCCGAAATGGAGCCAAAAAAGTGCCTAACGTCACTTCTGAAACCCTTAAAAAGAGAAAGAACATTGCATCATTTCGGGTACTTTCGAAAAAGTGCCTAACGTTGCTTTTGCTGGCCCCCGCAGCTTCAAAGCATAAGCAAGCAGCACTTTGGCGAGCGCATGCGAAACAGCCAAACGTAACCTAATTTCGTGCCGGCATGGACAAAAAGTGCCTAACGTTGCTTCTGAAACCTTAAAAAAAGAAACTTACCCCTCGCCATCGCGAAACAGCGTGCTACATGAAGGTTGCTGCTGCTGCTAACTTCACCGACCTCCACAGCTTCAAAGCATAAGCAAGCAGCACTTTGGCGAGCTTATGCGAAACAGCCAAACGCCACCTAATTTCGTGCCGAAATGGAGCCAAAAAACTGATGGAAGACCGATTGGATAACTATCCGCGATTTGGAAACTACGATTTGGAAACTACGGTTTGGAAACTACGGTTGGGAAACTAAGAATCTCTGCTTCNNAGATTCCCCGATTTGGTAACTACCATTCTCCGATTTGGTAACTACGATTTTCAGATGCTTGGTAACTAAAACTCTCCGACTTGGTAACTAAGTGAGGAACCAAGACCTGACCGACTGGGCAAGCATGGTTTACACCTTGGCAAATTCGATTTAAGAATTAAGAATCGCCTCGAGCAACCATCCTACATGCAATAGCACTNCCGACTGGGCAAGCATGGTTTACACCTTGGCAAATTCGATTTAAGAATTAAGAATCGCCTCGAGCAACCATCCTACATGCAATAGCACTCCTCAATTCAGAAGCCTATCCTTATATAGAGTTCTTCTCACGATCCTAAGTAATTTTTGTAATTCCCCCCGCCAAAGCCCTAAATGCAAGAGTATTCCTCAATTCACAGCCTGCCCTTACATAGAGTTCTTCTCATGATCCTAAGTAATTTTTTTAATTCCTCCCCTAAAGCCCTGCATGCAATAGCACTCCTCACTTCAGAAGCCTCCCATTACATAGAGTTCTTGTCACGATCCTAAGTCATTTTTTTTAATTTCCCCCCCCCCCAAAGCCCTAAATGCAAGAGCATTCCTCAATTCACAGCCTGCCCTTACATAGAGTTCTTTCCACGACCCTAAGTCATTTTTTAATTCCCCGCTTTCTATATTGGTTACCGAATAACTTTTTTGGTTACTGAATCAGTGTTTCAGAGTTTCTAAATAACACGTCATAGTTACCAAAGAATATGGTTTCCAAATAAGACGTCTTAGTTACCAAATAAGAGTTCATAGTTATCAAATAACATGGTTTCTAAATAATACCTTTTAGTTACCGAATCTACGTTTCATGGTTTCCAAATGACACGTTTTAGTTACCAAATCACATGGTTACCCAATGACACGTTTTGGTTACCGAATAATATTTTTTAGTTACTCAATAACACGTTTTGGTTACCCAATAAAACGTTTTAGTTACCCAATAAAACCGTGACCCAAAAAACTGCCTAACGTTGCTTCTGAAACCCTTAAAAAAAGAGAAGAAACATTGCATCATGTCGGGTACTTTCGAAAAAGTGCCTAAGGTTGCTTTTGCTGGCCCCCACAGGAAGTTTCGTACTCGTTCGTGCACTCTGGCGAGCGCATGCGAAATAGCCAAACGCCACCTAATTTCGTGCCGAAATGGACCCAAAAAAGTGCCTAACGTTGCTTCTGAAACCCTTGAAAAGAGAAGAAACATTGCATCATGTCGGGTACTTTCGAAAAAGTGCCTCACGTTGCTTTTGCTGGCCCACAGCTTCAAAGCATGAGCAAGCAGCACTCTGGCGAGCGCATGCGAAACAGCCAANAAAAAGTGCCTCACGTTGCTTTTGCTGGCCCACAGCTTCAAAGCATGAGCAAGCAGCACTCTGGCGAGCGCATGCGAAACAGCCAAACGCCACCTAATTTCGTGCCGAAATGGAGCCAAAAAAGTGCCTAACGTCATTTCTGAAACCCTTAAAAAGAGAAAGAACATTGCATCATGTCGGGTACTTTCGAAAAAGTGCCTAAGGTTGCTTTTGCTGGCCCCCGCAGCTTCAAAGCATCAGCAAGCAGCACTTTGACGAGCGCATGCGCAACAGCCNACTTTCGAAAAAGTGCCTAAGGTTGCTTTTGCTGGCCCCCGCAGCTTCAAAGCATCAGCAAGCAGCACTTTGACGAGCGCATGCGCAACAGCCAAACGCAACCTAATTTCGTGCCGAAATGGAGCCAAAAAAGTGCCTAAGGTCACTTCTGAAACCTTATAAAAAAAGAAACGGTGAAGCATTTTTCCTTCAAAAAGGACACCTCTCAGCACCAAAACACCATGCTACTGAGGGACAGGCCGATTCTGAAACCTTTAACAAAAAACTTACCCCTCGCCATCGCGAAACAGCGTGCTACTGAAGGTTGCTGCTGCTGCTAACTTCGCCGGCCTCCACAGCTTCAAAGCATAAGCAAGCAGCACTTTGGCGAGCGCATGCGAAACAGCCAAACGCCACCTAATTTCGTGCCGAAATGGAGCCAAAAAACTGCCTAACGTTGCTTCTGAAACCCCTAAAAAAAGAGAAGAAACATTGCATCATGTCGGGTACTTTCGAAAAAGTGCCTAAGGTTGCTTTTGCTGGCCCCCACAGCTTCAAAGCATGAGCAAGCANTAAAAAAAGAGAAGAAACATTGCATCATGTCGGGTACTTTCGAAAAAGTGCCTAAGGTTGCTTTTGCTGGCCCCCACAGCTTCAAAGCATGAGCAAGCAGCACTCTGGCGAGCGCATGCGAAATAGCCAAACGCCACCTAATTTCGTGCCGAAATGGACCCAAAAAAGTGCCTAACGTNNNCTTCAAAGCATGAGCAAGCAGCACTCTGGCGAGCGCATGCGAAATAGCCAAACGCCACCTAATTTCGTGCCGAAATGGACCCAAAAAAGTGCCTAACGTCACTTCTGAAACCCTTACAAAGAGAAGAAACATTGCATCATTTCGGGTACTTTCGAAAAAGTGCCTCACGTTGCTTTTGCTGGCCCACAGCTTCAAAGCATGAGCAAGCAGCACTCTGGCGAGCGCATGCGAAACAGCCAANAAAAAGTGCCTCACGTTGCTTTTGCTGGCCCACAGCTTCAAAGCATGAGCAAGCAGCACTCTGGCGAGCGCATGCGAAACAGCCAAACGCCACCTAATTCCGTGCCGAAATGGAGCCAAAAAAGTGCCTAACGTCACTTCTGAAACCCTTAAAAAGAGAAAGAACATTGCATCATTTCGGGTACTTTCGAAAAAGTGCC
>BGPT01002390.1:2045-52057 GCA_003297045.1 Symbiodinium sp. clade C Y103 | reverse complement strand
ACTTTCGAAAAAGTGCCTAAGGTTGCTTTTGCTGGCCCCCGCAGCTTCAAAGCATCAGCAAGCAGCACTTTGACGAGCGCATGCGCAACAGCCAAACGCCACCTAATTTCGTGCCGAAATGGAGCCAAAAAAGTGCCTAACGTCACTTCTGAAACCTTATAAAAAAAGAAACGGTGAAGCATTTTTCCTTCAAAAAGGACACCTCTCGGCACCAAAACACCATGCTACTGAGGGACGGTCCGATTCGAAAAGGGCGCCGCTGCTGTGGCTGCCGCTGCTGCTGCTGCTGCTGCGGCTGCCGCCACATTGCTGCTGCTGCTGCTGCTGGTGCTGCTGCTGCTGTTGCTGCCGCCGCATTGCTGCTGCTGCTGCTACTGCTGCTGCTGCTGCTGTTGCTGCTGCTGCTGCTGCTCCTGCTGCTGTTGCTTGTGCCAGATGCCTGCTGCCAGGCAGGCTGCTGCTGGAAGGCTGCTGCTCCTGCTGCTATTGCTGCTGCTGCTGCTGCTGGAGGCTGCTGCTGCTGCTGTTGCTTGTGCCAGAAACTCTTTTTCCCTTACGCGCTCCCCCTTGCGTCGGCCGGGGTCGGCGGATTTTGTCATCAACACATCTGACACCATCTGACATCATCTGACATCATTTGTCATAAATGGCTCTAGGACAAGGATGACAAGGACGGCAAGTCCGAAGAGGCCACGGATGTCCGAAGGGATGTCCCAGAGATCTTCGATTTCTCCTGGATTTTTTCAAACCCTCGGAAATTCACATCATAAATGTCATAAATCATCAACCGGACCTTTCTCAAGACTTTTCACATCTTTTCACCCAGTCGGGTCTGAGACTCTTAAGACTTCTAAGGCTTCTAAGACTTAAAAGACCACTGGTGAGCATAGGGATGTTCTGGATGTCTTGGATGTGCTGTGGCAGGACAAAAAGATGGACTTCACTCACATCGACTACATAGGAGAGGGAGCTGATTATGAGCTGATTTTCCACATTTCCGCAGTGTGGAAAACTGTTTCAAGACTGGTTTTTCCAACTGCTTCACTTGTGAAAAATTGTGTGACCTTGTGGCACTAATCCTGGGCAGTGACCTGATCTGCAGTGAGGATGTATTATACCTCAATGGACTGTCAGAAACTCAGAGCTTTGCAGCTTTCAAGTTCTCAGAGTTCTCACTGTTTCTGATGGGCCAACGAGGAAATTTGACTCACCCTTTTGTACCTGCACAGGACGGAGATTGGATATGTGCTGAAGCTGCGGATGTTCCTGCTGCTTGGCTGAGAATCGATTCATTTCAAAAAAAGGCTCCATGTGAGTGCTCATTGCATCTCAGTGCTACAATCTAAAGGACATTGCGCATCAAGATAGGACCACACTGGATTAAGAACTAGAGTGGTCAGACAAGAACTGGGAGACAGTCCATGGAAAGTGCCGAGAAGTGTATAGATGATGTTTCGCCGGGAAATGAAGCAAATCTGAAGATGGTAGCCAAGGACACTCAGATCTATGACGATTCTCAAAGCAGGTCAGACTCTCAGTTTTGTCGGACCGAGACCTTTGATGGATCCACAAGCAATCCACAAGGTAGCAGTGTTAGTTTTGCATCGACAAGAATTTTGAGATTGTGAGATGCAAAGAATCCATAAGAATCCAGTATCATATGTATCGTTGTAGATTTGCCGAACATGTTTGACGTCACATTGATAGTGATCCATTTTGAGTATTAATGCTTGAGATTGAGCAATTCAGTGCTACGCAATGGCAATGCGAGACGCAGTGGTCCAGGACCCGAAAGAAGCTTCGAGAAGGTGATGTTTGTTCCGTGACATGCCCCGATCCTCGCTACTGGCAGGACAGAGACTTGGGAGACTTGGGAGAGACTTGGGAGAGACTTGGGAGAGACTTGGGAGAGACTCGGGAGAGTTGAGAAAGCAAGGCAAAACCACAACGAATTCTGGTTTTGCTATGTTTTGCTGTTGTCATGCAGCCCTTCACTTCGACGATCCGGTTCTTGCCATGAATTTTCATGAATTCTCAAACATCAGATGATTTTGCAAGATTTCTGTAAAATTTGGCCAGGGAAACCACTGAGTTTTGGATAGTTTTGGTTGCATGATGTGGACATACCAAACTGCTGTGAACTTTTTGTCATTTGCGTCCTGCTCTTCCAGAAGCCGGAACCAGCAGCACTGGTCTGCAAGAGTGGGAAGTGGAGAGACGAGGCTGGTGGTGCAAGTGGTGCACGTGGTGCAGCTGTAGGGCAAATGGTGAGCATGTAGCGCACCTATGGACACGGACTCGATCACTCAAAAACCGAATTGATGTTAGAGTTGGTAGACACATAGACAATCGTAGACACGTTACGACGTTTCTCTGCGGTTTCACTGGTTGAGTCGGTGCGAATGAGACATGAAGTTTGCTCAACCTTTTCGAGTCTCCCGCTTTTTGGATGAAGGTCACTCGAATCAACGTGAAAAAGATCCAATGTGAGACCGCAGGTCCGTGCTGTGACTTGACATTTTGGACAGCAACTCAGCACTGACTTGCTGTCCTCCAAAAGAAGAGGCGTTGAATGTGTGCCACAAGAATCTCAGCCAAAGAAACACGAAGCATTATCAATAATTATATAATGATAATTAATGTATATATGTTAATGTGATTTCTACGGAAAGCCGTTCTTGGCTGCGGGGCAAATCCCTGGTGATCATTTCGACAGATGATTTCGACAGGTCGCTGGGTGTTCATGCTTGGCACCTTGATGATCTCGCTGCCTTTGTGCTGTGGCTGTTGCGCGGTCTGCGCCTTCTTCCGAGTTCGCAAGAAGGACCCGGACACCGATTCCGAAACTGATTTGGAACCCAACGAATGGCCGAGACTCCAAAATGTGTCACAAAAGGGCTGCGAGAAAGTTCCAATTTAAAGACTCGGAAGTCGAAAATTCATCAAATTGGATTCAGGATCGGGCCCCAGAGCCTGCGGCCTCTGCAGCAGAACAGCCGTCTGCCGAGGTGTGAACGGGAAACCAGTGACCTTGACATGTTTTGACATGTTTTGACATACTTCAATATTGACATTGTCAGGAAAAAGTGAATGAAGTTCGAAGTTGTGTAGTCTTTGTATTATGATGTATCGTCATGAAAAATCAAGATTGTTGGATGGGTCAGGGATCAGAAATGAGGCCCTGCTAAAGAGTCTTCAATCCTTGTTAAAGCAGATACATTGCATGTTATCACTCGCCCTTTCATCCACTTTCATGGCACCGACACCTCTAGCAATCCGATCCAGTGGGATTGTTTGCAGTTCTCGATTTCCCATGCTCCTTCCATTTCCATCCTCTTCACTGCGCACTCTACTTTGCTATGACACGCTAGTTTCAAGTTTCTGTACCTCTCAAAATCAAATCTGCAAGAAAAACCCTATAATGTCCCCTCCAACTGGTGTGAGGCGGGATCATGAGCTGAGATCTGTGACAGAGTGCCACTCAATGGTGGGCACGAGTTGTCGACAAGTCACTGGTCATGGAAGATTGACCTGCAGAATAATAAGACTGCGAGCACTGCCATGGTGCAGCACAGTACTGTGTTCTGAAAGAACACCCCGACACTTGACACATCTTGACACATCTTGACACCTTTGTTGGAGCCCAGCGCAAAAAGGATTGCTTCTGCCAGCCTTTGTGCCAATGGAATCCTGAGTGCAGAGATCTAATTGCTGCCAAACTCCAACTTTTTATAACTTTTTCATCTTTTCCCAGGGCTTTAAGTTGCTGATGCTTTGAGTTGGCAGGCTGGGCGGCGAAATTGGCAGACTTGGCAGACTCATGCCTTGGGTCTTCAGCACAGATGAAACGAGTCGTTGAAACGAGTCGTTCCCGGTAGTTGCTCTGGCGAGCTCCGGGTGTGTTCGAACTGAGGTGCGAACAGCTTGCTGGCGAAGGCCAGGACAGCCGTGTGCCGTTGCTCTCCCTGTTTTTCGTTTGTGCCTGTACTTGAAAATCTGCATCATCTCAAGCCATGTCCCAGGCTGGAGAGCACGTCCCACTCTTGGCTGATGGTCTCGTGTGCTCCCCTCAGTTCGCTGTTCAGCCCATGCGTTGGCAGTTGGAAATCACCTATTGAAATACGATTGTATAGTTATTGTATAATTGTATTCTATTTTTACGGTCCCTTGCATCTTCCCACAAGGTGTCTCCACAAGTACAGAGGCCAGTTGGCCCCTGAGCTTTCTCGGAGAGCTTGACAGATGTTGACACACAGGATACAACTTCCAGAGCACCACAGGTCTCAGACTCTCAGATTGTCTCCCGTGATCTGTCCGAGGACCGAGGCAGAAGAACGGGCGAGAGCTTTCTCTCTCCAAAAGCACTTGAGCAAGGAAGCTGCTGGATACAGCAGGGAGGGCTTCCCGGTTTGTCGGATGAGATTTTAAAATATTGTCATGAAATAAGCTGGACCACATGAATTTCATTTCAAGTTTCCATCAGTGAGAGTAAGGCTGGTGTTTTGCAATGGACTGAAACAATATTGTGTCATATCATATTATGTTAAGTTTCTCTTTAGTTTACGTTTCTATATTACTTTCTATATTATCAAATATTGTAGACTCGACTAGACTGCAACTTCTTTCCCTTGGCCTTGATTACTTTCTGTTTGACGATTCGACACCCAGGACGGTGCCTTGACGAAGGCTTTGGTTTTCACGGTTTGAAAGCGCAACAAAGTTGTGATTTTTTGAACCATTCTTGAAGCGTTTTGAAATATTTTGAAGCTGGGTATGGGTCAAAATTGGGTATCCCTAGAATTGGATGGTTATAAATTTTCAGCCATACCCAGCTGTCAAAAATGGCCTTGTGCCTTATGTGGCTGTCAGTTGGCAGAGCTGCTCCCTGGGTCAAACCTCATTGCTGCTGCTGGAAGTCTCAGATTCTATCGGGTCACCTGGTGTGATGGCGTCCCAGTTGGCTTCCATCTGGTGTACTTGTTGTGATCGGAGGGAAATGAAGGATTGTAATAATCATGAGAAACATGATAAACATAAATCATCATAAATCATCATAAATCATCATAAATCATCGTAAATATCATCATCAATATCATATGATTTCTGATCAGACTCTACAGCCCGCTGAACAGCTTGGCCACTGACTTGTCGAGGCCATGCTTCACTTACGGGGCCACCATCGCGAAGCCCAAGAAGCGTTGAAGTCAAAAGCTCAAAGAGACGCGAGGGAAACTCGAGGGAAACATGTCGCTTTCAGAACTTTGTAGTTTTAGAATGCTTTGGATACTTTCAGAATCTTTCAGATACTTTCAATAGATCTGGAAAAGTCGGCCTCTTTCTGGAAGGCGCGGTGAAGGTGAAATGGACTCATGGGACGACAACTGTGAGAGAAGACCACAAAGACCTGCTGTGATTTCTTCAAAGTACACATAAACAACTCAAAGAAGTGAAACAACAAACGGAAGTGCCCCTTGGGCCTAAGTCCTTTTGGACCCCTTCGGCATTCTCTCTACCGTGGAGCCAAAGCCACTGAGTTTGCTGAAGAACTGGCGAGACTGCGGAAGTGCTGATGGCGCATTGGCCAAGGCACTCGGTGCTCGTACGTTGAATTTCCCACAAGTCCTGATGGAATTTGAATTCGGAGTGTTCTGAGTCCTTTGTCCTGAAGTCCCCTGCGTGGCACAATGTTTCATCCATGCTGGTAGTATCGTTGTTTCTTCTCGCCGCATGCTTCTTGTTGTATCTTTTGTCTTCTTGCTGCCAGATTTGGCCATTCGGCTCTGTGAATTCCCGATGTTTGTCCCTTTCAAATGCCTCAACTGTCGCTGTCAAAAAGCTGCGCTGCACACGATGATTCTTTCTTTTCAACTGAGTCTGCTGCACTCGAGCTTCGCTTGTCATGTGACAGTACACAAATTCTCTGCTCCGACGTCCAACTTGTTACACCACTCTTGTGGTATACTTGAAGGTGGTATACTTGAAGCGTTGGGCCCCGGATTATTATACAGGGATTATTATACAGGGTTGAACTCTTGGGGTTTCAATACAAAGGCTGAAATCGGATGAAATCGGTTTCAAGGTGTACGCAAGTGTAGCCAAGTGTAGCTATGAAAGCTTCCAATGGTTTCTACATCTGGCAGGTTGCTGAGATGCTTCCTGGCGTGGATGCGACTGCGACAGCATTGTGAGGGCTGTGCTTGTTGGGGAAGAAATAGGACACACACAGAGCATCTCACACATATCTCACATATATCTCACACATATATCATACATTGACAGAAATTGAGCTTTCCAGATGGCGATTTCAGGTGATTGCATTTGGTGTCCACGTGAACGCTGGCAATTTCGCCCAAGCTGGCCACCAAGTCACTGACAAGTCACTGACAAGTCACTGACAAGTCACTGACAAGTCACTGATGAGTCACTGACAAGTCGCAGCAAGCACTTTACCTCGTGGCACAGTGCATGTGGTTCACCGAACGTGTCACTCGTTGTGTCGTTGTGTCGTTTTGTTGAAGCCTTCGTTGAAGCCTTCGTTGAAGCCTTGAGCTCAGGCTCTGCGAAGCATTTCCAAAACGCAATGGACAGATGTGACAGTGGGGAGCTGAGAGTCGGAATCAAGCCACCAGGAGCCAGGAGAAGCCCCAAAACCAAGGCACAGAAAGAAACTGGAAGATGGTATGAGATGATATCACTATATATCACTGATATCCTCCGAAAGGTGACTTAATTTTCTAGTCTGATGTGGATTCGAACTTGTGAACATCTGGCAGTTTCATCTGCAGCTGCCAATCTGATCCAATATTTCGAAGTCATCATCTCAGGGCGACGTCATCATCTCTTTCGACTTGGCAACTCTTCATGGATTCTCCGTTTCAGATGTCCAGGCCGCCTCTCGATTCACGGTTCGCTCGGTTAAACCGCCCTGGTAGAGACTAGACTGATGTGTTGATCGTTGCCGATCATATCAGATGAAATTTTTGCTGCTGATTCTTATGATTTGAGATGAGTGATTTACCATGATTTACGGTAACGTTCCTCTAATTCTTCCGATTTGTTCCGTCTTTTGAATGTCCACGGAACCTGAAGGGAATCATGTTGTGACGCCTTTGGTCTTATCGAAGATTGCGACGCAGGCTTCCAACTTGGAAGTGATTCCTGTGGCGAGCTTCATGTATGGAGGTGAACTGCGCAGACACTTGCGCAAATTCTAAAGTGAAACCACTTAAAATTCAGTTAAACATGAAAAAAACATGATAGAGACATATAGAGACAGGACACACAAACAAAATATTTTTCAACTACTTCTCCCCTTCTGACTTTCCGAGAAGGACTCTTTCCCCTTTCTTTTTGCAACAGGTTCGCTTTAGATTCTCATGTGCAATTCCTCTTTGTGTCCTGCATCGTGGCATTGTGCTGAAGTTTCAAGGCCTTCTTGACATTGCCATGAACTTGATTGAGGCACCTGAATCATGGGTGGAACAGTATGGAACAGTGTCAATCAGAGAATCAACTACAGGAACTAAAGCCACGTGGGGTGTTCTCCATGGACTATGTTTATATTTATACAAGACAACAACTGATTGCTGGTACCAGAACCATCCAGAACCAGGATCCACTGGCATCAGCCGTGCAGCTTTGAGTCGTCATGAGTCATCCCGCTTCTATCCAGCTTCGAGACTTGCAGGTTAATTCGAGAGGTCAAAAGCGCATCACCCTCAGATGAAGCCACCCCGAACCACTGCAAGTTCTAATTCATTGCAAGTCCAAGAGTTCCGAGAATGTAATGAATCTCATTGAATCTCTTTTGGATCTCTGTTGGATCTCAAATCTGAATCTCTCAGCCTGTCATCTCTAAGGCGCCCGATTTCTGCGTGCTGCCGGCTCTCCCACGAATCCGGTGCACCGTGTCAAGGCGTCGCAGCCGCGCAACGCAGCCGTCACGTGGTGATCCGAGGATCGTGTTGATGTTGTGATAGGAGACGCTGCTGGGCTGCTGCAACGAAGCCCTGGAGGATCTGACGCAGGAGACGTGCCGAGACGTGCAACACAACTGTGAGAATTGTGAGGCAAAATGTGAGAGGCTTCAAAAGTTTCACGATGTTTCAAGATGTTTCAAGACCGGAACATGAAAAGATGAGAAGATTTTTATAGATTTTTCGGAAGACATTTCGGCACGGGGCCGATATGAGGCGCGTTGTCGTTGGCAGTTGATGGCAGGAGACGTTGCCTGAGATGATTCCGGACTTGTTGGACTCGGTCGCCATGGCTGGGAGCCGAGAATTTCTTCCCCAAAAGTCGCCTACGGTGTGAAGGTACCGGATGAAAAATGCGAAACAATGATAAAATTGATAACGATATGATAACGATTATATAAGATGATACAGGATACTAAGGATACCCTACTGCGATAATGGGCTGCGTACTGGGGCTGCTCTCAAGCAGTGCGAATAGAGGCAGCGACCAGCTATTTCCAATCCCAGAAGGGTTACATGTCCTTCGTACTTCCGAAGGCAGGACATGGTCGAGAGGGTTGGAAACGGAATGTAAGATTGAAATACTGAATTGCTTTTGAGGCCTTTGCAATGCTGTCTATGTGATTTGTGTATCGTCCGTCATGAATCATTATCACCAATATATCCACATCATATTGTGAATTTAATGCACCTACCCGACCTACGGCCTGATGAAGGCGCTGCCTGCAAAGCCTCATGAGCTGGAGAAGGAGCTGAGTCACATCATGGCCCAGTAGAGATGCCAAGAGATGGCTGAACACTGCTGAACCAGGAAAATGACATCAAAAGAGACATCACAAGAGACAGTCACGGCAAGTCGGAAGGAATTTCAACGCAGCTTGGAGAAGGTCACCGTGTGTCACAAGAGAGCAATACCTGTGGAGGTCGGGAACCCAATCTGCAGAAGCCAAATTGGATTTGGAGCCAGGATACAAATATGTTCAAAGCACAGATTTCATATTGATGGGTTCAATGCCAATTTTGATGAATTAAAGAAGTCAAATCCCAATTTGTGTGCGTTAAAGTAGTTAATTCCCTATTTTCATGGGTCCAATCCACATTTTGATGGATGAAATCAAAACCTTTTTGCTGTTGATGTTCTGGATGTGCTCTATCACCTGCCCCATGTTTCACAGCACTTTCACACTTCAGGTTGTTCCTCAGAAGGAAATCGAAAAGTGCCTCGGCTACGGAGAGTGCTCCCAGTCAAATCAGATCCCATCAAACTCCTTGGAGCTGGCTGTGAATCGGGAGCCTTGGAAAAGGGATTCCTTTCAAAATGTGTTGGTAACGCTCGGTGTCAAGCTTTTTTGAGTTGCTGTGGCGACAGCTTCAAAATACAAACTAGGAACGACTAGGATGCATGCCGATTAAAGCACCATGCTGCGCGCTTGCGAGGTTTGGTTCTGCTGAAGTTATTGCCACCAGCACTTTCTGCTGGATACCAAGCATGACACAGCAGTGTTTGGTGCAGTGAAGCACTGATTCAGAGTAGACTTCTCTGCATGTGGCTTTTGCTTGCTGAGTCATGTTTATAGAGGACAGGGATTGTGAGCTATGTTTGGCTTTGTCTTTGGTGTGAGCCAAAATCGACATGCCAACCAATTTTCTCCAATTCTCTGCAATTCTCTGCAATTGGCCACGGATGAATTCGAGGCTCTTAGGCTTGGACTTGCTTGGACTTCTTGGACTCCTTGGACTCTTCGAGTTTCATCCTGAGGTCTGGGTCTTGGCCTTCACTCCGCCGTCGGCCTCTCAGCGCAGTTTGAAGAACATGCGGCCCGCGGCAGCCTGGTGTTGGAGAACACGTGGCCAAACCACCTGTGTCGTGATAATTCTCACAGTTCTCGCTTCAAACTGAATTTTAGAGAAGAGATGACCTGTCTGAAAAGTGATTCTTTGGCAAGTTGAAAGCCCAGAGTATTTTTTGTTCAACCTTGCCCGTCTCATTCCGTCTCATCCCATCTCATCACGTCTCTCTTTTTCATCTGTGCCTGCAATGAGCCTTCGCCCAGGGTCTAGCCTGCGTGGCTGGCTGCTTCTGTGGTTTTTCGCAGTTGCGCCGGTGGTTGCAGAGGCACTCGGAGTAGTGTCGAGTTTCAAAACCCAACAGCCAGGTGTGGCCAGGTCTGCTGAATTTCCAACTTGTGGTGAACTGGTAGAGCTGTGGCCAGTGATTTTGAAGTCGCAGGCAGTTTGTCCCACTTGTCAACTCTCAAAACGAGCAGGCAGGGAGTCATCAGAGTCATCAGCAGTTGATGAGTCAATCTCTGAAGTCTGATGCCCACCATGCCCGAGGCATGGAACGATGCGACTCAGGAACCCAAAGAGGTTTTTGTTCGACGGCCACACTCTCAGCATCGTATCTCTCCGAGGGTGAAAACACCTTGCCATGGCTTGATGCAGAGGTCAAGCCCAATGGAGTCAGAGAAGTCGGAGAGTCAGCCTTCCGAGAAGTGAGACACTGAATGATCTGAATGGGGGGAAGATTCTGTAAGATGTAAGTCAAGATGTCACAAAATGTCGCCATCTCTGCCAGCTCTGCCATTTCCAACGGAGTGTAAGGATGCCGAGGATGCCGTTTGCATTGATTGCTGAGCTGCATGGTCTTGGACTCAAAGCCGACCTTTTCACAAGGCAGTTCAACGTCTACAACAGGTAGGAAACAGACAGAAGGAGTAAACTGAGTAAACAAAGTCCTTGGAACTTCAGCTCTACTTGGCCAGTGTGGACTTCCACCACAAATCTGAAGGCAAGCTGAAGCAAGACTTTTTTCCTCAAATGTCTCAAGTCTGCGAAACAACACCTGATGAGAACTGTTTTTCAGAAGAGGGACAGTGACCGTTCCGGCCATGGGCGGTTTCCGGTTCTGTCGACTCTGTCTCCAAGGTGAACCCGCTGAGCGGCTCACAGCTGCGCTTGGCAGATACTTTTGCCAGGAGGTACAAAAAGAGAAAGATCTCTGGACTCTATACAAAGTCTATAGCGTCTATGCCAATGTCTATATTAAGTCTATACTGTCTCTTTCAATCTCTCATGTTTTCAGGACTCCGGGCTAAGACCTTTTGCCTGTTTCTTTCTTGTCATTCCACATTTCCCAAGTCCCAATCATTCTTTGCATCCGGAGCTCTCTTGAAAGTGCTTTGGACATATAGAAATGATAGAAGTATGAGTCACAAATGACACGACCATCATAGGCTTCATACGGGAGCAGCGTTGTAAGCTCCTCAGCAAAGAATGGCAGAATGAATCAGAATGGGCTTTGCCTATCTTTGCCAGATGCCACTGATGAAGCTGGTTGGGCATCGTGGTTTTCACCTGCTACGACGCTGGCAGATGCCCAAGAAGTGCCGTTGCCGTTTCCGTTGAGTTTCTCTCAGCTTGCATGGACTAAGGATGATGGGTTTGGGCCTTGAAGACTTTTGTGCACTGCATGAATTCCGGCAAACTGAAGGGAGTGATGTTGAGTGTCTATATTATGTAAGTCTCCTTCTGGTACAAGGACGTAAAGCGTATGATTTCCTAAGAAGTCATTGCGAAGTCTATCTCTTTACGTTGCGACATGCCCTGCCATGGCTGTGCCGTTCGAGCTGTGGAATTTTGAGGTCTCCTGACGCCATGCATTGACGGGTCATTCCCTCAGGATGCAAGTCATGTCATCCCCTGCCCGGGATGCCAAAGGGATTCCCCCAATTAAAAATGCAATGGATTCTCCAATGGATTCCAATCAACAAATCATTTTGGGGCAGTAGATGTATCCAAGACAGAGATCATAGGATGGAACAAACAGCAGAGTGTTCTCTACTTGAGGGAAATTCATTTCTTCTGGTTGGGTGATCTGGGTGGGTGAATATAAATATAATTTTGAGGATCCGAGTCAACGATGTTTTTGTTCCTGCCCGATCTTTGCTCCGAGGGTGCCAGTTGTACCGCTAGTGCTGCATGCGGAGGCCTTGTTCTCAGTTTCACAGGCTTCTGGCAACGCCATGGAGGATGTCTCCGCATGTCGTGCGCAGGTGGGAGAAGGTTTGTACAGCATTTGTGGCCAGAGCCTTTGGTTGCCAAGGCGCACAGAACAGAAACCTGTTCAAATGATTCAAACTGAATCAAGTTCATGAAACAGTAAGGTTGCCAACCCCCAAGAAATACCGGAATGATGCGACTGCCCATAGCTCTTTTTCAAGCATAGCTCTTTTTCATTCTTTTTCAAGGTCAGAGGCTCTAAGGCCAAATTACTTTAGAGTCCAAACTTCAGACCAAAAGATAGCCATTGACGCTTTTGCTCCAGCTGCTCTAACCATGCCTTTGCAACAGACATCTTTTACACCACCCTTTGCCACTGACACTTCTGTCAGCTGATATTTGCATTGCTGCACTTGTTTTGTTGAGCTCGGGTCAGCTTCAAGTTCCTCGCTGCAGTGTGTCCTTTGCCCTCGTCTTGGAATGTCACCTATCAGCAGAGTCTGAACCTCAGAACGTGGAACACTTTCAGAGCGACCGCTCGGAAAAAGCAAAGACAGATTCAAATCGGCAAATCGGTTGAAAGCAGTCTTCATATTTTGCACATCGCAGACTTTGCGCAAAGACATGTGGACCATCTTGGAGCATTGAGACACTTCCAGGCCTTTTGTCTCTACGATCCAAATCGTGGTAACCGATGATCTCGTGGATCAGGCGGACGTCTGACGGCCTGTGACAGGTTTGAGACACGTTTTCGAAGAGTCAGGTTGGCCACGGTTGGCCGTGGATGTTTTTGCTGCGGTTGATCTCAGGTTCTGGATGTGCTGCAAACCGGCATAAGGGGTATTGACCTGAGGCAGGATTCTCAGGATTCTCAGATGTTCCCTGTCTCAACTGGCATCGTGAGGACTGTTTGGAACGTGGTTTGGAAAGTCTTTGTGACATGTCGCAGGCAGCTTGACACCCGCTTGGCGGGTTTTTCCGAAGCCATCAATCTGCATTGCAAGGCAGAAAGCGGATCAGCAAAACACATCGAAATCATTGATCCAAGAGGATTTGGTTGGAATCTTCAGATATCTTCAGATTTTTGCAGATCAGATTTGGTCCCTGGTGGGTAGGAAAAATAGGTAGCCCTGGATCTGCTGTCAGGCTTTGCTGTCCTGGCCACAGGCATCGAGTCCCAGGCGCGAAGAACACCCTTGGAAAGTGCCGGAAAGTATGGGAAAGTCTCACAGTCTTCATTGATAACATTGATAACTAATTGATAGCCCATGATATCCTGTTTGGTTGTGATACTGGACTGGTAATTGAACAGCGCACAGACCACTTAGGGATACTTAGGGCACCTGTTCTGCAAGGATCTGAGCGAAAAGTCTTGCAATCGCTTGGCCAGGTTGGATTTGAGGGACATCAAGATACATCTTCAGCTTCCCAGCCCGCATCTCAAGGAAACAGATCCAGATAGACAGCTCAGAGTCTGTCCGACTGTCCTAAAGTCGATAGCATTTCTTTCGAGTGTTTGCTGCATCATGTTTTTGTTGATGGTGAGGTTAAGGGCCACTGATTTCGGCCCGGCCTGAAACGCAAATGTTGTGAATGTTTCAGTGAACGCTTTTACGTCGTCATCATACCATCCTACGAGAACAACTCGTGATTTGGGTGGGATCGAGCTGTGCGCTCGAGGAAAAGTGAGTCCCTTGCAGGTTTGCAGATGAAACTTCCTCAGCAGAATCAACAGAATCAACGGAACATCTCAGCGTTTTGGACTCTGGGTCCGACTGGGTCCGTTTTGGCCTTACTCTTTGCGGATGTCACACTGCCTGTGGTGAACCCTGTGGCTCAATGACACATGACTCACGTGACTCACCTGACATCAAACAGCACGAGGCTCAGGGCTGTCACCGCTGTCACCGCTGTCACCGCTCTCACCGCTGTCACCGCTGTCACCGCTGTCACTGTGGCTGATCCCGGGGACCCAAGGTGAACTGTCTAAAGCTCCAAGCGAACATGGCTGAAGACGAGGATGGCTTTGGACTCAGCTTCGAATCTGATTCAGCAGCGTCCATGTGTTGTGCGCACATTCTGAGAGCGTTATATAGTACGTAGTTTCTTCAATTTCTTCCTTTGTTGATTTTGCTGTTTTTGCGGCTTTCGAAAGTTGAACGATCTAATGGCATGTACCTGGACTATTCAGCTGGTTTTTGTTTCGTTTGCAACTATGCTGCTAGTCTTAGCAGCCAGTTTGAAAGTGTCTATCCTTGGGGCGTCTGTTGGTTTTTCCCAAATTCTGCAGTTCCCCTTAGCCCTCGTTGATCAGAGGGACCAATCTCCGAGGTTGCGACCACCTGTACAAGGTTGTGCTCGTGGGCGATGCAACTGTGGGAAAGACCCACCTCTTATCGCGCTATGTGAAAGGTGAGCAGCACTGTGACAGAAGATTCATAGCAGGTTCATAGCAGGTTGGATCCTTTGTGATCTCCGTGATCTTGGTGGTGGATTGACTTCCAGTGATAGGTACTCTACCAAAGGCACCAACAGCTACCATTGGAGTGGAGTTTGCGACCCGTCAGGGTCTCAACAAAATGCTGATGCTGGCGTGTTTCAACTTCCATACCAAGGAGCATAAAATATCTTGATTGAGTCTTGAGAATATCTCTAGAATTAGATGTTTGTTTTCTCTTTGCTCTCTGAGCACCTGAGCACCTAGCGGGCTCTAAATTGCAGCGAGGCACCATTCCTTTGGCTGTCGGTGGCACTGTAAAGGTGTGCTGAACTTTCAGCCAACCATGCAGCATCTGGCGTTTTCAATCTTCAGATTTGACCCATGATGCTGCAGGCGCAAATTTGGGATACTGCAGGGCAGGAAAGATATCGGGCAATCACCAGTACAGAACTTAATTCTGACGAAAGACGCGAAAGAGATCCATTTGAAAGTCTGAAGAACTGCAATGGCTGAGGCTCACATTATCGTCGGGCTGTAGGAGCATTGCTCGTCTATGAGCCTTGTCCAGTTTATCAAAAGTTTTATGATGTGCAGTTGAATCTGCTATGTGGCCATTCAACTCCTGGTACAATTTCATCTTCACTGATTTGTGGCTTGTTGGTCGGTTTCGTCCCTTGCAAGCTCCAAGGATGTCACACGAAACGCAACCTTCCAAAATTGCACCTCGGCCTACAGATCGTTGAATCCCAAAGCATATCCCTTGCTGTTCTCCTGGCATGGTGTGCGCGCCGCCATGGGATAGCAGCCACATTTTTCCCTTGGTTCGATTACACCATGTACACTACAAAGTCCTAAAAATGATGTGTCAAAATTGACAAAGTTGAAATAGAGGCTTTGTTTCATCTTTTTTCGAAGAGAAGTTGATCCACGGGACAGTCATCGATTCGAGATCTGGCGGGAGTCGTGAGGCTTGAAATGGCTGGAAGAGCTGCGGCAAAATGCTGAGCCCAACATCATAATTATGCTCGCGGACATCTCAGAGATGCCGACATGCCGACATGCCGGCAGATTCGCAGACAGATTCGCAGATGAACAGATTCTTTCCATGCTTTTCCCCCATGCTCCCCCAAAAGGTGATTCTATGAAATCATATCAAATTTGTAATATATCATCCCCATGATTCATAAATGTCAGTTAAAGATGGTCAAACCATGTCAAACCTAGGGTCAAATTGACGCCGTTCCAAGGTCGGCAACAAGCTCGACCTCGTTGAGAAGGACCCAACAGCTCGACAGGTGCAGCCATAGGGTGTCTGGCAAAAAACCACGGAAAATCAGTGAACATCCAACAAAATCCCGCCAGTTGATGGTGAGTTTGTCAGTTTGTTGGAATTTTTGGTGACAAAATAGTTGATTCAGTTGTGAAAGTGCTTTTTTTTTGGAAGAAACTGTAGGGCTTCCTGTGGGTTTCGTGGGCCGCCAGGTCCATTATGATGCTGCCTCAGAGTTTGCTCGGCAACATAAGCACCTCCGGCGTGTTCTTCGGGCCAGAGGGAAGCAGCACACATACTAGTAGCTGCCAAAAAAGCGTAAAACAGATGCATAGAACAGAATGAAGCGATGCACCAAGAGAGCCAAGTTGGAAGAAATACCAAAATTATCCACTAAAGATTTTTGGGGATGTCCACGGACGGGAGATGCAAAATAGCGCAAAAGCACAGTCGTTGTCAAACTCTGCAAATGCTGCAAGCAGGGAAGACCTCCCAAAATCTCCCACACTTGGATGCAGTCGGCTTGCCGAAGCTGCGATGGTTGTAATTAGGTTTCACACACACACACACTGCTAAATAATCTATCGCACTTTTGCGTTCATCGCGGGTTCTGATGCTTGCGTTTGGTCATGTGGAGGCTTCTATTCAAAGAGGCAAGTGCGGTTACGCTGGGCCTTAGCAGTCTGTTGCGCCTGTTCACTGAGCAAAGGAAACACTGGAAAACGCAGAATCTGATGTCGAAACAGAAGCTGCAATCAAAGAATCAAAGGCATAGCAAAGACATGGCAAATGCATGGCAAAGGAGTCCGAACAAAGTCTTGTCACTGTCCATGCCAAGGACGTACAATGTTAAGCACGTCTTTGAGCAGTTGCTCCAGGAAGTGTACAACCAGGTGCAGATGATCAAAATGATCACCTGTGCAAAGTACTCATGTGATTTTAGTTAGTTTGACATGGTTTGGCTTCATATTGATTTCCCACAAGATTGGGTCACACATGGAGGTGCTTTCGTGCAACAGTCGTTTGGAAAATTGAAAACACAGGATTCATGAAAGGGAAAATTGCAGAAGATGGTGCCATTCGATGCAGAGGAAACTTTGCCCAACCATTTGTCACGGGGACCTCTTGTGGGTAGTGGTTCAGGCGTCAAAGAACGCCAAAGAGCGGCGTCGAGAACCAGGTGGCATCCAGATCCAGCGTGAAGCTTACATTCAGACTTTAAGAGATTGTGTTTCAGCCGCAGAACTGTCTGACTAGTCTTGTTCCAACCATCCCTTCATTGGAAAACAGGGCGGTGTGCGAAGGACTCTGTTGTCGAGCTGTGCTGTGCTCTGTCTCCTGAGGCCTGGTGGCACAATTCCCGTTCATGAAGAGAACATTTGTGCTGGCCAGGCGTCGCAAAGGACATTTGGCTGATTTTGCCTTTATGACAGTCTTTTTGAGATGAAATGTGGAGATTTTTGTCATCATGTCATATAAATTCATATAATGTCTCTGTTTTGTGCTGTTATTTCCCATACACTTGTCTTCAAATCTCTTCCATGGATAGTACTTCATTTCAAGTTTTGCATGCTCCTGATCCTCAAACCGGAGCATTTCTTTCAAAGGCATTTGGCAAGTATTGGTGGGTCAGAGTTTGCCCATTGCAAACTTCAAAGATCTTCAAACTGGAGTGATATGCTATTTGTTTATATTTGTTTCAGATCAGAAACAGCGCAGCTCCTCTCATGCTGAAGGCCTGCTGAATGGCGCTGAGACAGAGAGATCTGCTCCAGATATATTCTGAATACCAGTATTGCATAAACTATGCAGAATTGCATCTAATTCTTCAAGTCCACTTGAACAGATGTTGATTCCTTTTCTTCTCGACAGAAGCTGGGTAGCAAAACTTTGCATACCAAAAGCTTCAAAAAAGCCAAGCAAAATCTCGGCTTTCGACATAGCCCTTTTGCTGCAATTCCGCAGCGGTGCGGCAGCTGGTGCGGTGATATTTCATTCTGCGAAACAAGGGAAACATGACATTGAAAGCATCGATTTCATTACACAGAAATCCCACATGCTTCGAGAACGATTAACTTCGATTAACGATTAGTTGGGATTGGGATTCATTCACCGCTGTGGACGGCTACAGAAGCCTTTGCTTGGGAGCCTTGCGGAAAGTCCCTCCTGGACATTCCCGCTGGTCTTCCTTGCCAGAGGCCCTATAGGAAACCTTCAAAGCCGAGCATTGCTTGACCCACAAACATTAGAAGACCAGATGTCGATGGTTATCCTTCTTTGCTTTGCACATCGCACATTTTTGTGAGAAAGGCCAATGGCAAATCTTCCAATGACAAGACATGACAAGACATGCCCCCCCAAACTCGTAAGGTGACTTTGACAGTGTCGACGATTGTTTCACCCCCTGAGAGGGGCTTCGCATCGGGGAGGAAAACATTTGCGCCAGCGGTGCTGGCTTGGAATCCAATGGAATCCGTCCTGGACCGACACTTTTACCAACATTTGTTTGAATAGACATCTTAAGGCTCAATTGAACCAGTGCAGAGACCTCCCCAGATTCCGCTGTGTGGCACGATGGACTCAGCGACTGTGGCGTCAATGCATGGGAAGAAGAATCCCGTGTGCAGAAGGGCGCACGATGATCCGAGGATCCTCGGATTTAGGATGTTGGACGGGAAGCAGCAGGCGTTGCAAAGCTGCGCCAACAAGGGCTGTTCGAAGAGGGGCGGAGGAGCGCAGGGAAGCCCAAGGAGGAGGAGAAGGAGGAGGACAAGCCCGGCTTTGCAACCAATTGGACCATTGGCAATGGCCCACTTGGTCGCGAAGCCGGGCTTGTCCTGACTGCCGAGACTGGAGATGCTGTGGCAGATGAGGAGGAAGCTACAGAGGACCCTCAGGAGGAGAAGGACGAGACTTCAGGGGAGGTTGTGGCTGATGCTGAAGCTGCCAACGATGCCACTGAAGAAGCCCAAGAAGGCGAATCGGCCGAAGCCCTGGTGGAGAACCATCAGCAGAGCTGCCAGCTGCAGATGCAGCGTACCCCGCGGATGCCGTGCAAGCTGAAGCAGAGTCCAAGGAAATCTCTGCAGCTGAGGATGCAGCAGAGCCTGAGGAGACTGTGGCTGAGGATGCTGCCAGGGAAGTGGCTTCAGCTCGGCATCGGCCACGGATTCTTGCGCGATGCCATGAAAGCAGAGGCACCAGTTGAGGCCAGTGAATCCTTGGACAAGACTGCCAGCGAGTCGGCGGCTTTGGAGGCTTTCGAGGACGATGAGCAAGTTGAGCAAAATTTGCTCAACTTGCTCATTGAAGAGACTGCTGAGGAACCTGAAGGTTCCGATCTGATCGTGTCTGGAGAGCCGGAAACCGCGGAGCCAGAAGCTGCGCAAGAGGCCCCGGAGGAGGCAGATGCAACGATGGAAGAGGAGGATGAAGAGGACGCGTTCGAAGATGCGGTAGAAGAGGCGCAGGAAGTTATGGAAGATGCTGAAGGCCCTGCCGAGACTGCCGAGACTAGAGATGCTTTCTACCTTGGATCTTTCTTCAGGGCAGATGAGGAGGAAACTACAGAGGAACCCAGGATGGCTTCGCAAGATTCATCCAAGAGTGGTTCGAGGGCGCCAATGCGTTCATGGCGGCCATTGGTTGCTGATGTTGCTGCGCCTTCCGCAGCAACCAATGGCCGCCATGAACGCATTGGCGCCCTCGAACCACTCTCCGCTGAACAACTGTCTCTGTGAGCGCTGACCTGGCATGCGCATTGATTGAAAAAAACATGTTCGAATCTAACAAACTTTCGACAAGCAAAGTCCATTCTTCATGTGTGGAAATAGGATTTCAGGAGGACATGCGTTGTCTCCACAGGTTAAGTTGATGGAATATCTAATGAGTGCGCCACTTGGGATCTTTTCCTCATCCTTTCTCTTGCTCCAGCCTCGAAGTGAAAGGTTTCAAATAGAGACCTACATGAGACCTGGAATGCTGTGCACAAACCTACAGATCTGCATCGATCAAACCTGCAACATATTCGTGAGCAGTTCCAAAGGGTAGAAACATGTCAGATACTCCTCGCTGTTTCCCGTGCATGTAGCTTGGTAGTGGTCCTAGCTATGGAACCATTTCTGAAAAAGCCAGCTTCCCAGTGCGTGTAGAACAAGTGGTCACGCAGTTGATGAGTGATCCGTTTGCAGTTTTAGCTCAGTTGATGAACTTCATTTTAGGGTCTAGTTAGGGTACATCTATGTCGAATCTATGTCGAATCTATGTCGAATCTACATTGGATACATCTGGGATGCTTCTGAATCCCAGGTCTGTGGCCATTCCAACGAAAGAACACAGCGTCTTTGGTTGGTGGCCACTCTGGCAAGAAGTTGGCCTCTCAGAGGGAGATCCAGCGAAGATGTGCCACCAACCAACACCAACCAACACCAACCAAACATCATGTGCTTACTTGGAGATCTTATGCTGACTTGGACATCTTGGACATCTTGGACCAGACATTGAATCGTCTGANAACACCAACCAACACCAACCAAACATCATGTGCTTACTTGGAGATCTTATGCTGACTTGGACATCTTGGACATCTTGGACCAGACATTGAATCGTCTGACCCGTCTCACGCTGTGGTGCCTCTGGTGAGCCCTCAGGTGGTCCCCTTGGTGCGGAGCCCAGCTTTGGAGTTCGAAGTTCCTCGTGTTCCTCACTGATTCGAACTGGACCCTGGTCGTTTGAGGAAAATGGTCGCCCAGACAAAGCACTTTGCGTGGCCAATGTGGGTGCTGGCGTTATGAGACCCGGCTCCTTTTTAGTTTTTCCTTTTCTTCCCTATCTTACACACCGCTTACACGCCTCTTACACGCCTCTTGCAAGAGCTTTTTGATGCTTTTTGATGGCAATCGCGTTGCCAGACTCATTGCTTCGGCAGATGGCACATTCTGCGCACATTCACTCTTACTCATCACATTCGGCAGCTCAGGATTGGTATTCGGCAGGGGCTTAGCGCCATCATGACAGCCAGCTTAATCTTCACCGCAGCTGGTGTGCCAGAGCTGAGTGACATGCAACTTGGCCATCGATTACATCAATTCAATTGCCATCACTTCATCCTGAGACTCAATGACTCCTCTTTCCTGAAAGCATTGAAGCCATGACTTCATCTTGGCTGTGATGTGTACCTCGGTCTTCATAGTGTCTACGACGTGTCTACGACGTATCGACACAACCCTCGTTGCGGAGGTTTTCGTTTGGCATCACCATGATGTGGCCAGCGCCTTGGGACTGTTCGCACATGGCTGCGACTCATCGGAGTTTTGCCTTCCAAACATCTTGTACGGATATGTACGGATAATCCGATAGGTTTCCCTGGCGTACTTTTGCCGTCCACAACTCGCAAATCTCCTTCGACGGCTGAAGATTTCCCCCGACCCGCAGGTTTTCTTCTGCTGTTTCTGCTGTTTGGTATGGCCTTTTTGGACGGATGCAATTCAGCCTCATTGGCATCAATGATGTTATTGGCCACTCAGCTCGCAACAGCGATTTCACACATTGACACCCTTTACTGTGGTTTTTACGTGTTATCTCCCTCCTTTCTATCATGAATAATTAAAGCTCGATTTTCGAAATTGTGCTCTTGGCCAGTTTGTCATGTGCGCTGCAGGCATTCTATGGGGCACAATGGGTAATGAGATACAAAAGTCAGTCGAAGCGAGCCAGATCGTTCCCACCCAGCTCGCATTTATCGGCGTCAGCACCGCGACTCAGCCGGCAAAAGGGTTGTTCATCCCCACGTGCTACTAGTAGCTGCTTGTTGCTGCAGATTGACTGTAGCCGAGACGGAGGCAGGCAATAAGCTCAAGACCTCACCCTTTCCATCTATTAGCTGTGTACTGTGAGCCATACATTGAAATGGATTTACATGTGGCGTAAAATCTGTCAAGAACATACATTGTGCAACCAGACCCTCTCTTGAACCCTACAATTTCTGTATCTTGAATAGTGACAAGAAGGTGGAAGGAGTTGCAGCAACAATTTGAAGCTTGAAGAGGTGACCGTCAGTAGAAGATAGGCAAGACCGTTTCACACCTTAGGCTGAGGCTTGTTCTCAGTAAACATGAATTCAAACACCTGTTGAACTGAGTTTTTTTGTTCGTAAATTTTGTTTTGCTTGGTGCGACCAAACCATGCAGAGAGGCCAAAAACCAGTACAGTGCAACATCAAATCTCGTCATCAATTCTTGTCTTTATCACCATTTCGTGACGACGTAGTAGCATTGCAAATGTGAAACATCAGTTCTTTTGCACATCTGTTTGGTCACCAAGGTTCTTACGGGTGTCGTATCCATTCTGTTTGGTCACCTTGGACTGGGAAAGCTAATGCTTTTGTTCCCAGCGCCTGTGACGAGTGGTGTCTTGGCGAGCTTCATGAGGGCAGTCGAAATCTGTGAGTTTCAACAGTTTCAACACTTTCAATCAACTTTCACCAGATGACAGCCAATCAAGAAATGCCAAGAACACTCTGACTGGAAGTGACTGGCAGTTGAATGATTCGAACGTGTCAAATGTCAAGAAATACCAAGGCTTTCTCGGGTCCATTGGTTTCTTTATCTTCAAGAGCTCTCTGCAGATCTCCTCTGGCGTCGCCTTTCACTATCTTTGGCCAGTGAATTTTGAGGAGCGCCACTGTGACACATGTGACATCACTGATATCGATTGATATCGATTGATATCGATTGATATCGGACATATCGGACAGACCCTCAGAACGACACATCAACGACACCTGTGTCCTTCCACGCCAGGAGTTTTGTCAAGTGCAGCCTCTCTCACGAGTTCTGTGCATGTTTGCAGCTCTCATCTTTATGTAGCTCTGCGGCAGTGGGGTCAAACGTGTAGAGCACATGTGGACAGGTAGAGAAAGCTGTAGAGAAAGCTGTAGAGTCAGAACAAACTAAATGACACTTTTGATGAAATGTGCACCCATCGGAAGAGGGTCAGAACAATGAGAAAAGCTCAAGGAGAATGGAGGTTCGTTGAAAGGACGCGTAGATGTCAGGAGAAGCGCTGAAGCTTTTGAAGGTTTCGGGTTTCTGCACCTTTGACCTTTTTTTAAAGACATCTCAGGCGACAGATGCCCCCCATCCTGGTGACACTTGGCCTGAGCAACTGTGAGCAACTTGCAGAGTAACATACATTTTGCAAAAAAATCTCAAAGATTGCCTTTGAAGTCCTTTGAATCGTGTCACATCTCGGATGTCTCGGTCCTAGGAAAGCTTTCCCGCGTTATCCATCAGTGAAAAAGCTGGGTGGACTCGTATGCCAACTGGTGCCGCTCTTTCTGTTCTACCTTGTTGTGAGTGTGGCAAAGATAGTGCTGGGCTCAGCTGGGCTCAGCTGGGCTCGGAGATTGGGATGCCAGATGGACTCCACAAAGTGTATCACAACAGGCTGAACAGTTGATGTCCGGTGACTTCACGGCCTTTCAAGATAGGTGGCGTTTAGTTATTTTTAGCAGGTCACGTTCTACAAGAGACTAGCGAAACGAAACAAATTCCCAGGCAATAGGCTATTTCATAGCACTTTCCAAGAAGGGACATATTCTGAGAATAATGTGACTTAAATAGACACAAGAATGGTGGTGAACTTTCTTTCCAACTCCTCTGCCTTTCCATGTTGACCAGGATATGGAGGAGTTGACGGAGCAGGGGTGGACATATCCTCGTCAGGGAAGCAGCACTCCCTTGTCTCTCTGGACTTCCAGCCACCTGGAGAGGGCAGATTGGAGTCTTGGCATAACATGCACAACATCCCAACATCGAACATGGGAAATATGAGAATGAAACAACGAATGAAACAACAGACCGGAACCCGGGATGAAGATTCTGTGAAGATTCTGTGAGTCTAAATTTGCTATGCTTTGCTATGTTTTTCTTAGCTCCTGTGTTGCGCCCAAGGAGTTTCGTCTGGGAGAATATGGGGTCACTTGGACTTTCAAAAGTCGAAAGTCGATGGAAAGTCGATGCCGTCCGAGCCCAGGTCGCAAGGTCTCATTGTGATGATGAGCGTTCTTTGCACGATGACTGGCGTGCTGGGCATTTCTGGAAAGTTTCCGACCGGACCACCAGGCAGGATATGGCAGGATGTGACGGGAAAGCCGCAAAATGATGCCATTGAAATTGATTCCAATTGCCCGAAGCAAGCAACAGCATTGTCTCGAAGTGACAAGACATCAGAACTATTCAAATCGCACATCAGACAAATCACATCATGACAAGATAATGACAAGACATGACAAGTCTGACAAGCCAGGCAATCCGAACCCAGATGCGACGGTCGATTATGACCGAGAATTGATCACTGTGGGTTGGGTGGACATCATCCTGGGCTTTGCAGGCGAACTGTCCGATCGGGGAAGGTCCTGAAACCTTCACAAACCTTCTACCTTTTTATTTTTTTTTGCCTTGCCATGCTCCAACATCTCCCTTGGGAAGTCAGGGATAGTCACAGTGAAAGTGTCAATTGGCAGTTTCAACATGCCTCTGTAAACAATGTGCATAGTGTGTGCATAGCGTGGAATGAACGTGATTGAAGTGCTGTGAGTTTGAACCCAAAAAACTCAACAGGACTCGTTCGAAGACGCGACCTTGAATCCAGACATGTTCAAAAAATGTTTCCATAAGACCTGCATTTTTACACCTCTGTTTTATGACAGGTGTGTGTTTTTCTCATGTGTTTCTCCTATGCTTCGGTCCTGTGCCGGGGAGGTGGGATCATCACCTTCCATCGCCTTGGGAGCTCGGTGCAGTTGCGAATGGACGGTGCCTTGAAATGATTGGAATACAACCAGAGCAGTACCAGAGCGACGCTGCAAACTTGGTTCAAAGTGTCTTGTTCCAAGGAGGTACACACCGAATAGTATCCTGGCTGCAGCTGGGAACTCTCAAAGGACTCTAGGCCTCAAATTCGGTTGGTGCCATTGGTGTTTTTTTTGTGCGGTGCCAAGCTAAGGCGGTCTTCACCTGCTCTGTGTTCTGTGCTGGGCTTTTCCTGTCAGGGATGCCCATTGGGCATCTCATTCCGACGTGGTTCCTTGGAGGTCTTTTCATGAACAGTGACTCGACTGCAGAGGAGAAGAGCGTGTCACGATGCTTCCCTGTTTTTGCCAAGCTTGCCGGATCTAAGTTGGGTCATGCCCAACCTGCAAGTACACTCAGAGTGCTCAGAAAAATCTACAAGGCTGCCAATTGTTGCCAGATCATTTTTTACTGTATGCGGTATGCGCTAGTGACAGCTCTCAATCTTTCGAGTGTCTAGAGGAAAGTCTTCCCAAAGTCGTTGAACAGTTTCTGTCCATCCCATAGGTCCGACAAATCCTAGAGCCAAAAACGGAGATTTTTTCATGACATCTGCTCCAACATTTCCTTGATTTTGCATCACTTTCTGCAGCTGGAGATTCTTTTTGTCCAAGGCTCAGTGAGTTTGATGCAGGATGCTTTGACGTCCTATCGGCATCTGCCCAGTTCGAAATGGAGCATCCTGGGATACAAACTACCTTCGATGGAGTACGGCATCACACTCGCCTGTATCATTGTGGCCATTGCAAAATCCCCATTTGCAGGAATCTTCACAGGCAAGGCGCTCATTATCCTTGTCATGATTTCGTTGTGTCTTGCTTGGGAGAAACAAAGGTTGTGTGTTGAAGTCAGGCCTTGCGTTGTCAGTGCTGGAGTTCTTGTGGCAAAGTTCGCAAAGCCATCCAGTAGCTCGGAGAGAGAAAAAGATTGAACAGAATCCAGCACATGTGCTGTAGTGCAACTGTGCTCTTCGCGAACTGTACTGTGGATAAATTCCGAGAACAGCATGGAAGGGTCAATACCATGCTGCACGAGAAGTTTGTACTGCTGAGTCTCAAGCGAATCTTTGACATTTCCGCAGTGTGCATCCAAGGTCAGTGGTGTTAGTTCTGGGCACATGTCAGTGGGCAGAACGAAGCGACCTGTTTGGGAGCTTCGCTCTCTACGCAAAGAGGGTGACCGGATCATCTTGCTCTTCTTGCAGGCGCAACATGCATCAGATTGCATCAGTACAAACATCCCGATGCAAACATGCCATGACTCACAGGTATGACATGACATAATATGACATAATATGACTACGTGTGAGTTCCTGCTGAATTTCACGTTGTGCTGCACAGGGACAGCTCTTCTTCGGATCTGCAGATCACATCTCCCATACGCTTGAAACGGCAACAAATGACGCAGAGGTGCCAGGAAATGCTGTGCAGGTTGAGTTCTGAACTCCCGTGGTGGAGAAAGCTGGCGATGACTGTAGAGACTGTAGCGGAGTTTCTTTGTTGGATTGTCAGCTGTCACCACGCAGTTTTGCGAAGGTCGGTTAGTCTTTTGCCATTGAATTTTACCGTTCTTGGTGCTGTGCAGGGACGACTGAAATATTGCATCCTGAGCTTCGCAAGGGTCATCGACATCGACGCAACCGCTGTGCGAAGCACAGAATGCAACTGTTGTAGTCACACAAAGCAGCTATTGTAAACATGAATTGACGTCGAAGAGCCAAGTTTAGGGATGGCGAGCGACAAGCAAGAGCTATCTCCCTCCAAACCGTTTCCCACACAAGAAAGTCTTTGGAAGGAATCCATCTTTATCAGAATCTACTTAGTGTTGATGTATGTTATATAAATCTATAGTGTGATATCATCTTTATCATCTTTATCCATCTATATCTTAGTGTTCCTTGCTTTCAACACTGGAAATCTGTTGGAAATGTGATTCGTCGGTTGGTGATTCGAGGCAAAGCAGGTGAAGACCTCCGTGGACAAAGCCGCCCGGAGCGGGGTGCAGGTCTTCTTCTGTCGCATGTCTGGCAGCATCTTCCAGGACGGGATCAGATCTTTACGTTGCATTTTTGATGATTTTTGTATGATAAAGTAGTTAAAGTATGTTGAATTCAATTTACTGAAGTACAAAAATGGATTTGTGATGACTTGTGACTGTAATACCACTAGAATACTGCTAGAATACGAGATTCCAGACGTTCTGTTTTCCATTCGAACAGGTACCTGTTCATGCAACATGTTCGAGCTTAGCCCATCAGAACATGTGAGGAATAGTGACAAAGGGTGTGAAATCTTTTTGCACAAAGCAGTGACGAGCCGAATACATCCTGTGGCCTCTCAGCTACTATCGGATCTATCGGCTTTCCCACTTTCACCCAATCTTAACATCTCTTAACCCACTTTCATCCACTTTCTCCACTTTCTGTGGAGTGGAAAGTCCACAGATTCCACAGTTTCTCAGGAACTGGTCACAGCAGGTGCTGTCAAATCGCCAGACCCTGCACTCCGGAAGGCTGGGTACACAAAATCTGAGATGAAAACATGTCGACAACATGTGAAGACCAACACCAATCAAAGACCTTGAAAGACCTTGGAAGTGATTCGCTTGACCTGAGAAAGGTGCTGAAAGACAGCGGCGTGGACTTTGGAGATCTTCATGATTTGAAACAGGACATGCTCACGTGACTCCACATGGCCTAAAGTGTACAACTGATGGATGTCCAAACATGTGCTGTATGTACCTGCATGTCACAATCAATACTCTGTATGCGACAACAATCCCATCCACATTTTGTGTCATGTCGTATCTGATCTGTGTGACAGGTTTATTGTATGAAAAAATTGTCAGAGCCTTTGCCATGACATTCTCCTGTACGGTTCTCCTGTTTTGTTTCGCAAGGACATCTTGTACGAGGCCACTGATGCAGAAAGCTCCAGTGGCCTAACCTCTGTCTCATCGCCAAAGCAGCAGACTTAGTGGAAAGAAAAACGGACCGTTCATCCAGAACAATATATTGGACATGTTCATCCAAATTCAAATTCATTTGAGTTTCGAAAATTTGTGATTTTTCGTTCTAGTTTCTGAGTTCAAAATGGACAGATAGCGCAGCCTGTTCTGATTTGATGATCGAATTTACCAGTGTTGCAGGTTCGAACGTGTGGGGCGACGACTGACGTGCGCATTCCTCCCGCTGGGAAGTGGGAAGTTTGTTTGGCACTTGGGTTTTGATATGTTTCCATGCTTTTGGAACTAGCCATAAGCAGCCTACTTACTTTACTCACTTTAGTCACTAAAGCATTTGAAGAGAACCCCACTGAGGATGCCTTTGACACAGAATCAGATGCTTTGGACTATTGCAACGACCTTCTCTTGGAGGACCCAAGTGCAGTTGAGATAGGTAGAACACGTGAGGGACATGAGGGTTTGCCATGTTCCTTTTTTTGCTTGGTCAAAGGAGTATTACTATCAGCAGGGCGATGTCCAGGGGTACCAAAAGGCTCACCTCACTGCTGCAAACTAGTCCATCAGTGCGCAAGGTCTTGGACCACCAGATCAATTGAACCTGCAACAGCATGCAAGAAACCAGGAATGATAGGAATGGACGATACTTACCAGGTATTGTTTAAGGACTGAAATCACGAAGCGCTTTGACAGAACGTGTCATAAGGTGAAGGCCAGGGAAGAAACTTGTGATGAAGCAGGTAGACCTTTAGTATCCTTTAGTTTTGATTGTTTGGTCCTCCCAAAGTGCGGAATTACTCAGACAAAACACTAGTGAGAACGAACATGTCCTGTCACTTTGATCAAAGACATCCACTTACCGATAGCATGAAACGAAAGACACGCCCATAACCAGCCGACAAACCATAATGACCATCGGATGGAAAGCTGTAGTTTCACTTGCCTTTTTTAGTGTGTTTTTTGCAAGACGCATCATCAGCATGTGCATCATTTCTCTTCAAGTGAAGACTGCTTCCGGCCAGGCCTATCGCCTCGCCTGCAAGGCAGGACAGCGACTGGGTGAAGCGACTCGGCTGAAACTCCATTGCTTCGTTCAGTAAAAACACTCAGCTGGTTCAGGGCAATAGCAAAGACGCTGTCCTTCTACAAGAAACACGTCAAACACACTTCTCTCCAGTCCTTACGAATTTATATGTCAAGCATCGAAAAAGTTGGCGTTTCGTCTTGTTTCTGAGCCTAGGCTGAATTTGAGGACATGAACTTCATTCCTCGAGGAACTTTGGCTCGATTGAAACCGCACTGCGAGGCTGGAACCAATCTCGTGCGTGAAGCTTTTTGGGTTGAACACTTTTTGATCTTTTTGCATTTTCTGAATCTCTCGCACTTGCGCTTCTTTCCCATGCAATCATGAAACCCCACATTTTGTAGTTCGCTCTCATCCCACTCTTGAAGCGGCTTCGAACGATTTGAGGTCATTGATCATTTACCACACTATCGGATCCTTGGAAGCACCTTCGCGAGTCTGGAATTCTTTATCATCTCGTTTCCTCTGTGCCGAATTGGGATTGCGGGATGATTTTCCGGTGTCAAGGAGCTTGGAGAACGAAGAATTCACCTTATACTTCATCTTCCGAGGTGCCTTGCAGGTTATGACATACACTGAGTGTCTGTGTGAGAGTGTCCAGCACAGGAGTACAGCACTTTTTTCAGCACTTTTTTCCACCTAGTGAAATCTCTGAAAGTCCCTGGCTAAACCCTATGGGAGCTCACAAACACCGGCGTTCCATGGCTCAGGTGCAGTCGCCCAGCTCGAGGAGGCAACCGAAGAGGACGTGATCGTTGCCCGCAGTGGCATGTTGAACGCAGAGGCTGGGACAGCTTGGGACAGCTTGGGACAGCTTGGGCAAAAGTACTGACAGTTGGAGCGTTGAAGATGGTGTGCAAAAACCTGCAGCAATGCCCGATAATGCCCCATCATATCTCGCGATGAGGGAACTACTTTTGCAAATATGTGACAACTTTAACAACGCCCAAGGGTTGTGTCATTTTTGAGTTTGCCCTCAAATCTGGTTTGGATGCCCTTTGAAAGGTTCCTTCAGATTTGCAAGCCAATCCTGCGTCCAGAATGATTGACAAGTTGAAAAGCAAGCTTACCATTGCAAAAAGACTAAACGACAAACATTTGCAAAGTGTTTTTGTGTTTTGTTGTGAGACGCGTGGTCTTCTTTGGTGCGCGTTAGTGTGGAAAGTTGTGATCCTGGCTACCTGGTGGAAGGTCAAAGGCTTCACGGGCCGCGGCCGAAAGCGTCTTCGCGCGCGCTTCACACCTGGACACGTTGGGAGCTCAGATCCGCGGCGTCCATGACAGATCCATCTCTCATCATTTCGTAAGCCTCTTTTTGTGGCTTCTTTGATGTCTTAAAGCATGTCTTAGCATTGTAGCTGAGGGAAATCACCGACGTTGCAGTGGAACCTGTGAAGGATTTGTCGAATTGGCACTGTCTGCTTGGATGCCTGAGGTGGTTGGGAAGACGTCATTCTTTGTCGGCAAAGAAGGTTTAGTGGACAGCAAAGTTCTGCCCAAGCATCAAGTGCCGGGCCCGGCATCCCGTGTTGAAGACCTGCAAAGATGCAACCGGTAGCAGAATTTTGAACACTTTGAACACCATGAAAGGTGTCTTCTCGAGTGTCCGGCTATGCAGAGGCTGGGTGTGGGCCTGCCGTGAAAGGTCACACAGGTCCCTCCTACTTGTCACACGATGTGCAAAGGTTCAAAGCAATTGCCTTTGATCGTTTCAGAGCGCTCCAAGCGAGCTTTCCTTCGTCGTTTCCTTCGGGTTTAATTCAACTTCACTAGTAGCTAAAGAATCCCAAAGAGGGTTTCATGGGCGACTTGAAATACCCATAGAACTTACACGGATGATTTTCAGTGGTCTCTGTTCTCATTGGTCCGTTGTGGTGGCTATGCTCAACTGCCAGGTTTGGGCTCTGAAGCGCAGCAAGTGGGATGACCTGGCGGCTGACCTCAAGAGCATCCTGCAGGACTTGATGTTGTTCCAACTGGCAGATGACAGGCGCCGCTCCGCTCCGCGCCTTAGGCCTCGTTTTCTCTGCTGAAAAAATCAGAGGATGGAAAAGGATAGGAAAAAACAGCAGGAACAAAGAGAATCACACAAGATCAGACATGCATAAAGGAGGAGAAAACTAACGATATCAAGTTCTAGCGTGGCCGAGTTCTTTTTCTCGAGAGACATAGGATTAAAATGGATTAGATATCAAAAAGGTCATCGGAAGGAGAAAAAAGTATTGGTTTCCTTGTGCCACAACTGCCCCGTGGTCGCCCAAAAGGAGAATATTTGTTGGGGATGGTTTGGAGTCCCCAATTTTTGAATCACAACGAAGCAAATCGAAGCAAAACGAAGCACCAAATCGAAAGGAAAATCTTTGACCGGCCAGGCAACATGCACTGCTGATTGAGTGAGCTTCGAGCTGGAACTTGGACAAAAAGGTCGGATGATCCTGTCATAGGCATAGACGGAATAGATATAGAATCATTTCTGAATTCAAGTACGGCAAAATTTGGCCTCTTACTTTCTGTTGGCTTCGTACATTGACAAGGTCAAATTGTGTTTGCCTAAATCTGTTCCATGTGCAGCCCTTGGCCAACCACAAAAAACATGACAGTGGAAGGCAGTGTCAGCCCAACTGCAGTTGCCAACCTGCTGAATTAACACGCCCTTCATATCAGATTCAGGATCAGCTAGGTTTTTGTCATTTGCCACGTGTATCATTTCAAACGATGATCATTTCATGGCCGATGAGTATTTGAAGCATAGTCCATTGCCAACTCAGCTTGATCACGCCATACAAACAATTTGCCACCTAGTTCCAGTGTTTGCCGCCATGTTTGCCATTGGGGGACCAGAACCAGTGGCACTGGTTACCCACTGGCGGCCTGCCAATCTCCGGGGAATTGACATCCACATCTCCAACGAAGTGAGGCCGGTTGTGAAGTGAACACTTTTTCTTGATGAAAACATGTTTGCAATATTTTGCAATAATTTGCAATAATTGCAAGTGTTTCTCGAGGCAAACCGCAAATGCGCAGCTGATTGGATGCGCAGGTGGGGTGCAAATTGAAGCTGTCAGTGTCAACAGAGTTTTGACTTCGATGCTCTCGTGTGCTGTTCACCAGGGTCAATGGGAGCCGCTATAGAAAAAGCAAACCATTTGCTTTCCAACTGACAGAGCAGTCAAACTTGTTTGAGTTATTTTTTGAATCGCCAGACTTTAGGTCAGGAAGAGACTTATGAATGAGGAGGCAACAAACACTGACCAACTCTAGGACTAGGGTTTGCACGACTTATAAAAAACAATTTCGAACAAGTATACCAAGAGTATTGTATTGGTTCAACGCCCCAAATTCACGTACTGGAGCCAGTGAAAGTACACCCTATGTTTAGATGCATTTGCAAAATTAAAACATCCAGGTCATCCAAGGCAAGGAATTTGCCAAAACAAAATCACCTCGGAATGACCGCCTGAGTAGCACCCTTTCATTTCCAGGTGCAGCTTTGTTCTGCACCCTTGCAGCTTGGACAAGGTGCCTGCCTCATTGCATTGAGACTCCTGTTACCATGCGACCCTAGCAGCCCTAGCAGAGGATTTTCACACACGTGCATCATGTGCATGATTCTGCATCATGTGTAGTTTTCTCTGAACATTTTACTACATGGCCTACTCTTTGACCCGATCCTGACCACCTTGCTGTACACTGGACGCATCTCACTCGATGCTGAAACCCGAAGCATCCCAAACGAAGAATCGTGTAGGCCTCGGCTGCGGCGATGCAGCCTGCAGGCAACTCCGTTGTCGGAGAAGAAGATGCCTGAGCCACCAGGTGCTGAAGTTGTTCTTCGGAAAGTCGATCAAGATCTCAACATGTCTCCTTTGTGACGACATCTTAAAGATCTATAAAGATTTGTCTGAAAGAGCTCCTTCTTCAATGTCCTTCTTTTCCCATTTTTCCCCTTCCAGTTCTTTCAGACAAAACTGCAGCGTCTGCCACGCAATGGCCTGACGCAGGTGCTGCAGCTGAAGGCGAAATGGCCGGTGGCTCCTATGCTGCTCGGCGGTGACGTCATGTCACATTGCTCTGCGCAGCTGGGAGCAAAAAAACACATTTTAAGAGAGACATAGAAATAACTTGGGAAGGAACACTAGGAATATGGATTGTATGCTCAAACTGAATTACAACAATATCTGAGGTGCGCATGCATTTTCGTTTGACAGCAAGACACGTTTTTGTAGCATGTTGACAACAACTCCTAATGCTGCGCTGCATTTTGCTTGTTTAACAAACGAACGTGTAACAAAATGCCACGAACATAGCTAAAAAAAGTTTCTGATCAACAAGTGCTGGTCTACCACATGATCAAAGAATGATCTGTTTTTTGTCAACACTACGGAGGAATAAACTTCAGACACTTGGAGATCTAGGCCTCTATCAGTGGACACGGGTCAACACACCATGTGAAAGAAAACATACAAAACACAATAGCGGCAGTAGCAGATTGGATCGGATTGGAGTTTTGGCGTGCTCCTTTCTGCCACCCCTGGGCCTCTGCACTTCCTGTGAATCTCGTGGTTAGTTTCCATGTTTTTCCTTCCGAAAAAATGGTACATCTTTGAAAGTTACGACAAGACATGTGCCGTGCTCAGCTTTTGAGGAGATCATGAAGACGGATGGAGTGGAATGGACCATGATGTTCAAGGCCATTGCGACATCACGATGAGGATTGCTGGATTGCTCCACCTCCCTGTGAGGCTGCGGATGATTTTGCCAAACGCAACAACTTGCGAAAACTTGGCGATTCAAAGGAAGCAGCTGCGAAGTGGGTAGCTGCCCCAAGAGGATGAAATGGGACTTTGGATTTGGCTTCAGATCACCAGTAGCTGTAAAGGAGTTAGATTTTTACCCGAGGCAGCATTCTATCCTTCAGATGAGGTGCGAATTCGTTCAAGAATGTTTGCAATCAGGCGAAAGCGTTTTCCCTCTCCTGCATACTACATGTTTTTATTTCTTTGACTTTTGTTAAGTCCGTCCATCTTGACCAGCTTTGACACAGGTTGTTCGCGGCCTTCGAGATTGGTTGGATTGTCGTGGCTTACGTCGACACTTTTCGGAAGTGCCTTGCCACATGCTCTGCGAAAGTATGTAAGTCATTGCAAGTCATTAAGGCATTGGGTTGTGTGGTTGTTCAACGGTTGTTCCACATTCCCGAATGTCAAACATCAAAGTCTCATGACAGAAACGTCAATCAGTCGACGAGTGATGTCGTCTGAGGTCAACGAGTGGTGCAAAGAGATGGGCGCAGCAACTTGGCGTCGCGACGTCGACGTCGCTACATCCGAAATCCTATGGATGAATCCTGTGCAACGCATGGAAGACAGACACTACTTGAAGATCTTGAAGCTTAGGCTGACTTAGGCTGACTTAGGCTGCTGTGTCTGTCTTCAGACACCTCTGTGTCTAAGGAGGACATCCTGGACCTCATCGAAAATGTGGAGGCAGCTGGCGCGATTGTACCGAAGCGCAGTGGTTGAGATGATTGAGATGGTTGCGGTTAAGAATCTTAAGCAGGCATCACATGAAGGTTCAAGGCTCAAAGATGCTCAGTGGTTCCAGATTGGTTCCAGATGTGTCTTCTCGAGGATATTGCGGAACATTTGGGCAACTCGCTGACCCCGACTGAGCGAATGAACCTCTTAGGAGGAAGGCCGGCGAATAGAAGAAATCTGGTGTAAGCAAATTTCTGAGACAATTGAGGCCGAAAAAGAACCAGTTGCTACACCCAGTATTCGATCTTTTGTGCTGAGAGCTGCAGGGTCCATTGCCTAATTCCCTACAGCTTGTCATGTCACTGATCCAGGCTGCCTGAATTACCCACCCTATTGCCATTTCGGATCCAGATTTTCATAGATTTTGAAACCAAGGCTGCATCATGCTTCACCTATTCAAACAACACACAAGACTCCAGGTTGCTAGACAGATTGTCAGAAAGATTCTGCAAGTTTTCAAAGATGCCGTCATGTGCGTTCTACTAGCATCAAAGCTTTTGATTCTGGCAGAGAGGAACAGGTACGGTAGAAAACAAATCGGCTGCGTGAAGGCAATAGGAACCGATTTTAGCATGGGAAACCATCGGCGCCTTGTGGCCATTGCAGCCTTTGCCGCTTTTGCATTTTTCAGGTCATGGCAAGCAGCCAGAGTTGCTTTGTGGCTTCGATGTTACAGCATCTTTTAGCCATACCTGAGCTTAGCTGCTTGGTGTGCCAGAACTTGAGTGACTTGAGGAGCAGCGTTTTCTTGTCCCCTTCACCCACCCCTGAGGTGGGAGCAAAAACGTGGATTGCATTGCAATGAGAGCAAACATCAATAAACTCATGCATGGAAATCTACCAAGAGCATCCAAGAGCACATTCCTTTGTTCATGCCTCTTACGGTCTCTTACGCAATTAGCACCGCTGTAGTGCAGGTTTCTGCCCCAACTGGATGTGGTCGACGAGAGACTTGCCTCTGATTTGAGTGAGATAGGTGCAAGCTCCCCTCCGTTTCATGGAAGGGACGGGATGACCCGGGATTATGCATATTCCTTTCTTGAAGACCTTTGCGGCAAAGGTCTTTAAGGAAAAATAAAGTGTAATCCCGGATCATCATGTTGCCAGCTTTGATGCAAAACACAACAAAACTTAATTAGGTGCACAGGGAGAAGCACTGAAATGTGTATGCTTCATGTTTCCAGACAGCCAACAAAAAACATCAAGGGTGAGTGACAGAAGTAAGACCAGCATAGACCAGCATAGACCAGCTTGTTTGTTCTTTGTTGCCATTAAGGAAGGTCTTTTCGCCTTAGGGACAGCTGCTGCTTTTCAGGCACAGGGCGGACCCTGTTGGCTTTGACCTGAAACACCGCAAAAACTAGAGATCTGTACCTTGAGGACCTTTGAAGGGTGCTGACAGAGATATGCCAGTGCAGAGCAGAATGATCATCAATTCATCAATTGTTCTTTTAAGAGAAGATATGATATGATTTTCACAGAAGATCACAGGTCAAGCACATCCATCCGGTGGAATGTGCATGGACAGCATGCCCATTGCAAGGCTCAGAGTGCTTGGGCCCTTAATGATGTGATACACTTAGCACTTTCTGGAGAGCAGATGCTTGACATTTTTGAGCGTGGGGGAATTATGTCTGCCTAGATACTGCTGCATGCTGGGAGCATGTTGCAGATGAATATGATGACATATCCTCTACCCGAGAATCTGAGGCCAGGCAAGATTCCATTTGTACGTACAAGTGTCGGAGCCTTGACGCCTTGCTTTTTTTAGTCAGATCCGTGCAGATCTGCACGTGATGAGTTGTTTCGAGTGAGTTTCTTCCAAGGCCTTGCCATTTGCAATCAAAAAGCACCCAACAACGACGAGTACTGCCAGAAGGTCCGCACTGGGACAACATCTTTAGGCTTTAGGCCTATCCGGTTACCTCTGCTGAGCTGAGAAATGTGTGACGCGCTGTGAGCTGTGGAGAGGCCTGCAAACTATATTGCGAACAATCCCAAGCAGAGCAGGATGGAGAGGGAAACCGAAACCCAGAGGGAAACCATGGACTCTGACCTTGGACACAAAGAGCAAAGACATTCCATACTGCAGAGGACAAGACAGGACAAGTCATGTGGATGAAACGGAGTAGGAAACTAGACTTGAATTGCCAGTGGCGACCTTTGGGGCATCAAATCAGAGCCAAACACTGCCAACACTGCACGGCCACATTTCATACCGTGTTCTCAGCAGTGGTGCAAGTGTGACGCAGATGAGCCCTGCCCGTGCAGAACCTTGACAGCAAAGTGAAAAAGGGAAGTATTGTGGACAAGATCCTGGAGAAGTGCATCGCTTACCTTTTTCGCTTACCCCTGTGTCACATTTTTGTGACGTGTCATGAGTACCCTCACGATCTTTTGTTCGATCCCCACAGCTGATCATGAAAGTTTGAAAACATTGAATCTGCTTTGGCTTTGACATCTTTGACTTTGGGTGACTCAGATGGTCTCCGATTTGTTCAGGTCTCGCAAGAAAAAGTTTGACTCCAACCGAGCAGACAATTCGCGAACCGAGTCGCTGGATCTCTTCATCGGTGGGCCTCGTATTGTGAATGTATTGAATGTATTATTAATGTATATAACTTATATAACTGTATTCAATGTATTCAATGTATTCAATGAACTGTGAATGCAACAGTATTCAATGTGCACAATGTATTCAATGAACTGCTCGTGACGAGTTTCTTTGCTGATGCTGTGTTACAAACTGTGCCAGTTTGTAGGCGGTCAGCTGTCCTTGAGCAATGTTACCGAGACTTGGTCAGAACGAATCTGAAAAAATGTCAACAAACTTTATTCGAGTGGGGAGGGATGCTCTCAGCAAAGACTTGCTAAGAACATTGGATGACAAACTGAACGCCGCATTTTTCTGGTGGAACATGTCAATTATCATTGATCTTGAGGATTATGCGAATGGCATCAAGGAGACCTCCAAGATCAAAGACTTGTTGAAGAAGAACTGAAAAGCGAATTCGACAGGATATGTTGAGAAGGAAAGTTGAACAAAAATCGAAAAGTTGAAAAAGTTGAACGAAAAGCGATGGAATTTGGTTGTTTTGCAACGCAAAGACCAAAGTCTTCAGACTCCCCTGCTGTGTGGATGAAAAGAATTGAAAAGATAAATAGCTTGGCCTGTGCTCCAAAGCCTGCGTAGCTTCTGACTGTCAGTCTGATTCGCAACGGGACTCTTGGACTCTCTTATTACAGGGCATAGCTGGCTGCACCGAAATCTTTGGCACAAACCAGGTTGTTTGTTCATCCGAAACCTGTTGCGGATGCTGAAAAGAAGTGAAAAGAAAGCCGCAGAAATTCTGACAAGTTTGGTTTGCACATTTCACTTCCTCAATGTTTTTGGATGATCTTGGCGTCACAAACAGCTTCTGACCAATGTTCACAAATGTAATATACGAACTACACAGTGTTCTCTTGTGTTCTTTGAATTTCTTTCACGCTCTATATCGAAATCGAGCGATCCATGGGAGCATGCCAGTGCTTCAGTGTTGCTTGGCTCAATATGCTCAATATGCTCAACATGCTCGATCCGCTTTGCCATGTTGAAAAACACACATCTTTGGTTTGGGAGCGAATCTGGTTTGTTTCGTTTCGTTTTGTTTTTGTCAGGTTGCTTCACCGAGCCAGCAAAATACCTTCATCGAGGTGGGCGATGGGATGTCTGTCAAAGGGGTAGGACACTGTGAGGATTACGGTGGACATCATAGACTTAGTAACTCTTAGTACTTCCTTTTCAAGAATATTTGAATATATGAGAACACACAGAGGTCTCCTTTTCGTAAGATGCTGCAAGTCCCGTTTCGTCCAAGACACTCTATGCCGTTCCCAAGTTCCATGTGTAAGCGTCCCGAGAGCAGTAGACACTGAATGTCAAACATGCACATTTCAAGTTTAGCATCAGACACATGCATAGCTTGACTCATACTTCCAGGTCTACCAAGAGTGTACTGTATTTCATTTGTTGTCAGCCATCAAGGCTAATGACGCTATCGAGGCGACTGAGCATTTCCAGGCTCTGAAGTGGCAGCAAACAGTAGCAGAAACTGGTTGACTGATTATGGCTGATTATGGCTGCTTGGGTTGTACCCCAAAATTATCCCGTGGTGACTGGTTTTGCCCAACCTGTCCACCACTTTACAGGGCTGCCGATAGCTATTCGTCTCATCTCAGGATGTGCGTGTGCCAAAGAGCACGCTTCCGACCCTGCTGGCTCATCGCGTAAGGTCCGGAGTCCCAACTTCCCCAGATCCGAATTCAGCATCTGCAAAGACTGCAACTGAAAAGATGGAGATATTGAATGCTCTTCACATATTATGACATATTGGAGTACCTTTTGGAAAGAGAGATCCTGATCTTTAGATATCTTTCAGATGGTTTCTACTTTCCTTCAACAAAAGATATTGGATGCCTGGAGATGCTGCCAGGAAGGCATCACCAGAGCCTGCGCGCTCCACGAAGGCTGAGGAGTTTGCTTCCAACGCCAGTTCTGTTCATACCATGTTTCGATATGTTTCGTATAATTCACATGACTATGTAATATATATGATAATATATGATAATATATGTATGTCATGACTATGACGACTCTGTCATCAACAAGTTGACTATGCTGACATATGCTGACTATCTTGTTTAGCTATGATAAGTTGATTCAGAACAGTTCAAGACTGTCCATATGTCCATGGTTTCGTAGGAAGTGGGATGTTAGCCCTGAAGGGCGACCATTCACAACACATGATGCTTCAAGGAGGGGCTCGGAGCCTCTTCGAGTGTCCTGGATTGAGATATGGAATAGGTGACACATTTCGTGGACTCTGAGAATTGGATGGTCTCATCATGAAACATCATGAAACATCATGAAACATCATGAAACATCATGAAACATCATGAAACATGATATGTTTGAAGTCGCTCTTACATTTCTGTCCTGCTAGAATTGGCTGATTCCTTGATCTGCCAGTCCGCGGTACCCAAACTCACCTAGCATTCAAGTTTGCTTCAGGCCAATCTAGAACTGTTTCTTAGTGCTTCGTAAGTCATCTTCTAAGGTCATCATCTTATAGTCACTATAAGTCATTTCATGTCCAAGGCAAGGAGGGCAAGCCACGGTTGTTGTTGCCTTAGTTCGAAACCTTCGCGGAGCTAATGAGATCCAATGAAGTAACATGTAATGCCAAATTGGAGATGTCAACTTGTAGATGCCGACCAGGCCAGAATTCAGTTGCAATGGTTTGGTTTGGATTCGCTGATCTTGAGAGGGAAGAGGTACCTTCAATCCAATGACCTATAATAATGCATATCCAGAACATTCCAGAACCGTGGCATTGATACTGTGTTCGGCAGCTGTCGCCAAATACAGATAGCCTCAGAGCAGAACTTGAGGCTGCTGCCAATCCCCAGCAAGTCAAAGCAAGGAGGCTGGTCGTTTCGCAAGTTGACGGGGAGACACCCGGCCATTCAAAGGGTCCAATTTGTTGCTGTCGTGATAAATGGAAGGACACTTTCATTTGAATCAACAACAAATATGGCATCATCATACAATAGCATCATCAGCCTGATTGAACGCAACTCCCAATTCTTGTGACTATATGAATGATACATTTTGTATCACACAATAACATATATGTACACATACACTATATATACACATGCACAGCTGATCATAGCTCCATATTGGATCATTTTTCGGTGTATTTTTCGTATCATATTGTGCCCTAGCGGCATGACCAAAGTCACCTCCTTGAGGGCGAAGACCCGCGGAGCAGAGCCAACGAGTCTGAGCCGCACGCTGAAACTCGCTGACATCACACGAAACGCCGCAAGGGAGAAACAGAAAAGTCACAAATCAAACAAAGAATCTCAAGGATATCAAAGAAAGACTTGAAAAAAGGCTTCCATAGTCTTTTTGTTGGAGATTTGAACATGATCGAATCCAAACGGTGGGCTTAGGCCAGCCCGTAGTTCGTACAAGCTGAGAGATACAGTATTCGGTCATTCTACTCATTCTACTCATTCTACCATCCTGTTTAAATCACAGAGCGCAAAGCAGCGCAAAGCAGACACATGCGAGCTGTCTCACCTGAGATCACATCGTAGCCGTGATTCTGTTGTGGTGTCTTTAAAACTTAAGCTTTGCCCACTTCTGCAAGGGGCTGACTTGGGTCTGGCTTGCCAAATGCTGGAAAAGCTGAGCCGCTGCTCCCCGACGCAGACTCGTAGAGTCGTAGCAGAATTGTAGACTTCGTAGACTTCGTAGACTTGGAGTCCAACAGCAGATTCGACTGTGGATCTGCCTTGAGCCCGGCTGAAACAGCCCTTGAGTACTTTGCAAGACTAAGGCCCGATAGGGAGTAGGTGACATTGTGAGCGACTTTGGTTGGAGGTGTCAACGCTTTCGCAAAGTCTCAAACATTGCAGATAGTGTCTCCCCACAAGGATCAAGATATGTCACTCCTCTTTTCTTGACTTAGAATCTGAAAGATTGAACAGATGAATAGCTAAGGCAGGTTTTTCTCTTTCAATGGTTTTCATCCAATGGTTTTGATTGGCACTAGATAGAAACTAGGAAGCAGAACAGTCCAACACATTGTCAGCGCATTTTCTTGCGATGAAATGGAGAAACTGGAATCCCTTCGCAAGAGGCAGGCTGCAACGGGTGGGTTGCGGGTGCAACACGGGCACAACACGGGCACAACTGTATCAATGTCTCTGACACATCGCTGTTGATCAAACGTCAGGCAGAAGATCTCTCAACTTGGCGACTTGGTGACGAATTTGTATTCGAAGGCTGGAGATATGACGAGATGATCAAACCGGCTCCACGGAGCAAGTGAGAAACACAACAGGTCTGGTCAGTACAGCACGTGTTGCAAAAGGATGAACATTTGGAGCTATATGATGCCATTTCTGTTCCACATGGTCATGCGGTCATGCCAAGTGATCCAAATGGAATGAAAAGAACTTTGGTCGGAGCTCAGATTCTGCAGAAGGGTAGACCTATGCAGCCTGGGCTGTTTCTTTACTTTCATTCTTGTCATGTTTAGTCGCTTGATAAAATGCTGAGGAATGGGAGCCGAGTGATGAAGTGAATCCGACAGGAGCAGAGCCGTTTGTCAAATGACATGAAGCCTAGATGAAAGGTCCAATCCTGTGCTCTTGGATGAACTGATCTGTCCATTTGAATCAGCTTCGTCTCTTTTTTCATCCTGGTTTCAGGAGAAGAAGCACCGCCAACCTTGGTTGAGGCCTGGGACAAATCTTTGTACTTTCCCAACTTGACCCACATTGGAGAATTCAGTGAACCAAGAGCAGTTCTGTGTTCTTTGTCCATCTCATGTGGGGCCAAGTTTCTCTCAGAGACTCTCACCACAGAAATGCTTTGTCCTCGTGAGATCTTGTGACAATGTAATTTGATGCTTGTCATTTTCCTTTGTTTTTGATCCATTGCTTCTCGACATCACCTCATCTCTGCTATGCCTCTGGTGGACTGCCAGGAAGACGATGTTGATGTCGGAAACTGAGGCGGTTCACACTGGCCACATGATTCTCTTAAAGAAAGGAGGACACCGAAAGATACCCAGAGATGATTCCGGCTGTGCCATGTGCTGTGCAACATTCATGTCCAACATGATCAATATGTCCATGTCATGTGAGTCCGCACCTGAGGAGTTGAATGAGTTGAATCTGCACACGATTCAACGCCAGTCGTCTCCCAGACACGAAGTCGGCGAACCCATGGACTTCGGAGCTGTTTCACCCGAGTTTTTTGGAGCTTCAGCTACGACCTCGGAGATTGGACAGAAATGTGACTTGTGTGACTTCAGGATGGGCAGAAAATTCACTAAGTTGGGATCCGGACTTTTTGTGAGCGAAACCGTCTCCGAATTTCTCCGATTCAAATGCCAAAGTCGCGTGAAACCATGTTGCTCAGGCCACAGTCAAGATGGAAATGGGCCACCATGGCCATGTCGAGGAACTCAATGAAGGCAGATCTGTTGCACTGCTCGCTTTGCACCGCTTTGCACCGCTTTGGAGTGCTCTCTGCTTTGAGAATTTTGAATCCTTTGATTCTTTCCCTTGTGGGGATGCCCATGCTGCAGCTTGAAGAGTTCTGCTGCGCTGATCAATTTGTGTTCATCACTCGCATCCATCGCAACCATGAAAGGTCAATCTACCCTTTGGATCCGTTTGGAATTTTCATGAATTCTGCGACCGGCAGGAACATCGACATGGCAATGCGGACTTTCAAGCCTGGGACTTGAAAGGAACATTGAACTATCTTGATCTATATTGAGCTACTGGAAGTATAGCCATGCCGAATCCGGCCTGGCAACCTTGCCCAAGTTCTGCGGCTAAGGCGCATGTGATACTTTTCCAATGAATTGCTGCAGGCAAAGCGAATGTAGTGAACCAGAATGGGCGCAGATGCTCTGACTTTGGACTTTCTGAGCTGTCTGGAGATGTCCAAAGTTGTTTGGTTTTTTGAAGACTTGGATAGACTTGGTGTCAGGGACACCGAAGAGACAGTCGGAGACACAAATCCTTCAAAAGGAGAGCGACCAAGCCATTGTTTCGTCTTCTTTGGGTGATCGTGTCAAATGCCAACCCACAGTATGTCACAGGGTTGAAGTTGTTTCACATTCGCGTCCAAGAAGCAACAACCATCAACAACCTGAACATGAATCAGTGTCTTCTTTGCTGATTGTGCAATATGAGAAAACTGCTTCTCTTGATTTTTTTTAAAGAAAGCCAGAGGACCAGCCAGCCGACCGAATCTGGTGAGCACTGGAGTACAAACGGAACCCATTTCAAAGGCGCACCTTTGATTGTGAGATTTGCAGAGAAAGACGACACCGATTTCGATTTCAACTTCTGAAGATGGGAACATCTTCGACAAGACCAAGAAAAACAATCCAACATTCACACGGTTGGTTAAATGAGCGGGTGCATCAGTCCAAGCATTTCCGGTATTTTCCTATGACACCCCTGGTGACCCCCCTGGAATTTTTATTTGGTTTAGTTTGAATCGCTCTCGCCTAGAAGCACCCTGAAGCCAAAGGCCCAGAGGACCGACACGGAGCGTTCATTCTGGACTTATTCTGTGCCAAAAATGTTCAAAACTGATGAGCTCAGCATGAGCCGCAGAGATGAAGCCGAGTTTTGTGAGCTGTGATGAGCTGTGGGCTGTGCTCCGCCCAGGAGAAGGAGGACGTGTTGGACTTCGACTTCCGAACTCTGCTGCACCTGGCGGAGCAGCGCCGTGGCCGCCCGGACCCGACGGCGTCCGTCCCGGCGCCGACCGCGACGGGTCCGACGCTCCGTCGACCGGCACCGGTGAACGGAGGACGGGCTCGGAAGGTCTCGGTGATGCCAAGCCCCGACGACCACTTCCTGTCGCTGGAACGGGAACGACGTGCTGAGAAACACGAAATACGACAAGCGATGTCTCCAACGTCTCCAACGAGTGAACTCGTGACTTGGCTCATGATTATCATATATTATCATCATTATTGTGATGTATCGTGACTATCATGATTTCCTAGATGCTCATTCAGAGACTCTGTTCTTCGCATGCTTCGCACATGCTTCGCAATTGTGCACGGTAACAAGTAGCTGACGATTTTACAGAGATACGGACGCGTCAATGTTTGTCTCTGTTTTCGTATTTCTCTGATTTGTTTCTGTTCATAAACCAGTTCCATCATTTCACCCCGTGTCTTGACTTGTCTTTAGAGATCCCTTTGGATCTCTCTGTTTTGTCACTCAGCCCCTCATGCACCAGGATTATGTGTACTTGGACCCATCACGCTACTTCGGATCCAAAGCAAGAGGAGGCCGAAAGCGACAAAAGCGGTGTGCAGACGGTTTTGTGCAGAGCGGATCTTCAGCTTTTGTCACACGGAGGAGACACGCCTTCTCAGATGTTCGTGTGGAGCTTGACAAGGACGGAGTCTGCATAGATTTGAATATTCAAGACTGAAACTGATGTGAGAAGCAGATCCTTGAAAAGCAGATCTCTGTTCAAACGGAGTGATTCGGACAAACGCCTCCCTACTTCAGCAATTTCCTAGACCCGCTTGACCGAACAGGACATAACTTAGATGGCCGAAGCTGCCATTGGGTCCAAAAACTGGCGACGGTGAATGAACATTTCCTTTTGCAATCTGAAAGTCATATTCTCAACATTTGACTTTACATGAGTGGACAATACTTTGCACCATTGCATTTGGCTGTTGGTTGACTACTTGAGGGTGCTCATTGGGTGCTCATTTGTAGATTTGCCCAGTGGCTCGGAATCGCACAACTGTTCAGCTTCCATGTGCTCCATGTGTAGCATCACAGAACTAAGTCACACCAACTCATTTCGTGACAGAAATCAGATGGATATGAAAAGCACTGCGTTGCAACGATTCCCACAACATCCACGCATCATTGGCATCATTGTTAATCAAACATAGCAACGAGACGCTGGCGACTCATGGCTCCTCAACTGCATTAGTGAACTTTCCAAGCTGGAGCCCAGCATTTCTCAACCAATCTGTCGAAGACAATGGAACGCGATGGAACGTATCTCCTGGGATTTAACGATGCTCAGGGGCTCAAACTGTTGATTTAGCGAAGTCTAACTTTTTTCCCGCAACGGAGAGGTGTGTTCTGTTCCACGGGATCCGATTAATTGCAATTGTCACGGCATCGATGAAGTCACAATTCAGGCTGCATCACGAGCAGCTCGGCTGGAAAAAGCAGAGATGATGACGGGGATGATCTTCTTGCGTTGTGTAACCAATGTGTAAAAAGTGTAATCAAGTGTAATCAGTCCATTTTTCGAGAGGATCCTCCTTTCCGCCATGTCACTGAGTCAAGCCGATGGCCATGATGATATCGTTGCCACTTGCAGGATGTTGCAGGTTTGCAATCCTGATTTATCGTTGTCAGGCCAAGCAGGAAGACTCAAGAGAGTCACCCCAGGCCTGACATGCGAATAGACACTTTAATGCATTCCAGGAATGCTTGCTTGAACAAGTGAAATCAAGTGAAATCTGAGGACAAACTCTGAAAAAAGGAACACATCAAAACTAAAATCAGCATTCAGACCATTCAGCATGGTAAACTTGATGATCTTGCTATATCTTGCTTGCCGGCAGTGCAGGCATCTTCTGCACCACTACTTACTGCAGAGGAGGACCGTTTGAGATCCTGCGGATCTATGGCATCCACGGGATCCACTGATGAACTTTTGGGCTCGCCAAAGGAAAGGGCAGAGGGTGTAGAATCGAGACAAATTGGCAATGAAGTACTGTGTTGAAGGGAATCATGACCACTTTGAAAGCATTACTGTTTGATAGTGACTCATAGTGACTCATAGTGACTCATAGTGACTCATAGTGTCCATACTTCCGATAGGTTTGTTGTTTTAGTTTCAGTTTCGATCCAAATATTTCGCTGTGAACCCCCCAGGAGATGCAGTATCAGCGCGCGCTTTGGGTGAACCGCCTCCTGAAGGACATTGTGCTGCGAGACGATTCCGAAGAGATGAACGAAATGGTTGAAATCCGGTTGAAATCCACCTTGGATACGCAAAATCAACAAGATTTGTTGATATATTGACAATTTGTTGTGTGATGTTGTGTGTAACTATGTGTAATTCAATATTATTCTCATGTGTTCTCCATATCATCCTATAATCATTCGAAATCGACATCAACACGATGTGACGATGTGCACTGTGCACTGGGCACGACAGCACGACCATATCACGAGCGTTTCCAATGCGTTTCCTACGTTTGTAGCTGGGGAGATCCAGGAGCAGCTCGCCACACAGACCCAGGGCTTGTCCCTGAAGGCCAGGGCGCAGGGAGCGATTTCGGAGTTCGGATGATTTTGTGATTTGGGATTCTGCAGATCAGATTTGACAGAATTTGACACAAATCATTTTGAACACATGTATTGATAGTTATTGTTAGTAATTGTCGCTATTTATAAACATGATAAGTCTTCTTGCATCCTAGAAGCTCCATACTTTCATCATGGAGACTGGAACAGCAGATTCCTGCAAGTTGTGGGCAGGAGATAGAGGAAGCGCAAGGGCAGATACAAGCGAGAATGCGCCAAGCAGCAAGATTGCAGGCCAGATCCAACTGCGCAAATCAGGGGGTGCATATTATCCAAAGATGAAGAAAGATGAAAGGGCCAGATTGAACGCCCAAAACGATTTGCATAGCAATGATGTGAATTGTGAACTGGTTCTTGAGACTATAGATTTCACTTGTCGACGCTGCTACATTTATTAGACATGCCTTGCCAGCCAGCTCAAGTACATGCAGGCTTGAAGCATGAGCAACAAACTATTATAGCCAATTACAGCTGCTTTTCCAGTCCCATTTGACCTCACTGACAATGCTCGAGGCACTCAACTTGGATGCTTTGTTTGAGAAATACAATGGCCGTTCATGTACTTGAAATAAAACGTGGGGAAGTCATCAAGCTGGTGGAAGAAGATTACAAGTCCAGTCAACAGACCACGTTGTCAAGGCAGTTAAACATTTGCAAGCTTGCTCAGTTGTCCCTGCTTTCTTTCTTCTTCCCCGTCAAGAAATGTTTCTTTCAAGAGGATATGGCCTTCGGGCTTGGATTTGAGGAGGATTCGTCATAAGCAATGATTCACTTGAACTTGCTGCACTGATTTTTCGGTGATGTTTTCTGACCTAGAAAAGTGAACATATCGGTCCCTTGAGTAATGCTTGATGGATGACTTTTTACTACGAGAAGCCTTGACCCTCTTTAGATTCCAACCTATTTTCCAACCTGTTCAAACAATTTACCTAACAACTATAACATACTAGAACTCCGGCTTTTCGCAGGACAGGGTGACAGTCTGCGTTTTTTGCTTCAGGCATGGACATCCCAGGGGCCAGAACCAGTCGGAACCAGGACACACCGCAGGGTAAAACAATGCCATAAACCATCCATTTTGGAATGGTTTATACCACCTATTTATGGTGATTTGGGGGATGGTTTATTATTGTTTTACCCACATTACTTGAAAACTATTTAACAAATTGAGCAGCCTACAAGAGCCAAACCAGGAATCGCGCAAAGTCTCCGAGGAAAAGCTACACGCAGTGCTTTGGCGTTGTTGCAGATGAGATCTCGAAGGGAAGGTTCTTCACCAGTTGTCTTTTCCAACCAGATATTTTTTCTATTTTTTTCTACCAGTTTAAATTGGAGATTTTGTGTGTGTCATCTCATTTCAGCTTAGTCTGCTTGAAGCGCCTGAGAAAGTTGACCAACGAGTGTGTTTGACATCAAAACAGTGGCATTTTCACTGACGGAGATAGGCATGTTTCAGGACAGGTCATACAGTGCTGGGCAAACTTGCTGTCTCGAGTTTAAGGCAGACCCGAAATCAGCACACTTCGTCCTGTGAAGTCAACCGAAGGCACACGTGGGAGATGCTGGATGCATGCTGATCGCGAGAATATCATCTGTGACAAGCATCACGAATAAAAGAAACTCCAGATTTCAAATAGCATCCCACTTCCTGGATGTTCATGGTGTTTCCATCCATCTGATTTTTTGTGCATGTGTCAGGAGGGCCCAACACCGCATCAAGGAGGACTCATTGGGACACCGATTCATCCCAATTCATCGACATTTGCTTTCGCCTCGTCCAGGAGAATTTGGGCATTCTGCAACGATTAGAAAATGCCTGGGACACTCAGTATCTCTGAGCCAAGAAAGCACCTGTCGGCCTGTCAACCAGCCTGCCAGCCTGTCGGCTAAACTTCCAGGAGTCTTTTCGAAATTCTTAGAAGACACGTTCAGAACATGCAGCTTGCAATGCTGGCAATACTTACAGCCACTCAGAGAAAAGACCATGTGGAGACCATGCCATCGTCGTCATCGTCATCATGAGGTCAAGAGCAGCTTCACGCCGCGGATGCCTTCGAGTCGCATTCCAAAGATCTCGCCGCGGAATAGGCGAAGAAGAACATGAACGCACCATACAAGTAGATACACACCTTTGCAGCAGGGATATGCTTAAGTCATCTCAAGTCTCAGGAATTGTGAGGATCGATTGAACTTTACATCACTCTGTGTGCATTTCGTGTCTTTCTTGTGTTCATAGTGTCTTGAGCGCAATTTGAAACACTTCAATGACCTCGACAATGTTCTGGGATCTGAGAGCCATGCTTTGCTCTGTTGACAGCACAGGCTTCTGAATAATGGGCACTGATGGCAAGATGAAATTCCGACATGTTCAACCTCTGACTTGCTGACAATAGGATAGCTTCCGATTTTCACCTTCATCTACACATCTTGCTCCAACACGGAGTGGTTGCCACGCGGCGAAGAAAATGCTATTCTTGAATGGAAAATCAAGCTGGGTTTTGGAGAACTTATTAAGATGATTGAGCTGCCATCAATCAGCAGCTAACAAGTGTATTCGAAGCTCTTTACCAGGCTTGAAAGCTACGTGCAGAAGCATGCAGACTTGGCTTTAGCAATCATTCTGATGTTCTTCTGAAATTCCTTTCCGATGGGGCCCCCAAATGTTGCAAAAAAGGTAGCTGCCTATCAGCATGATGATGATGTCAAACTTCCGTTGCATGAGGTTGTACTTTTTTTTAAAACCATGCCATTGTTCGAATGCGCTGCATTGGCATTGGCCATGGCACCAAGCGCCACAGGCGCCACGGCCACTGCGGCCACAGCCGCCTCAGCGGCCACCACGGCCGCGGTGGCCACAGCGGCCACCACGGCCACGACGGCCGCGGCAGCCACCGCGGCCACCGCGGCCACCACGGCCGCAGGAGCGGCCGCAGGCACAGCGGCCACAGCGGCCACAGCGGCCGCAGGCACAGCGGCCACAGCAGCCACGGCGGCCACAGCGGCCACCACGGCCACCAGCCTAGGGTCAATAGGCGAAGCCATCTTCGCTCTGGTGGGGCTGGCGTTCACGGCATACAAGGTGGTGGAGGTGGAGTTGCAGTTCGTGGAGGACCAAGCAGCGGCAGCGGCGGCGTATGCCCAGCCTCCTCGAGTGCCCATCGTGGCGACCCCACTCCGCCGCAGTCTGCTTCCGAAGGGCTAGATTTTGGCCGAAGATGCTGTTCTCTTCGTAAAGTAGGTGTGCGGTATGTAGACATCTAAGGTGTTCTCTCATTCTTTAAGCATGATGCGCATTTTGGGAACAACGGCGCAAGTTTGACGGAAGCCGCCATGTCCTTGCGGAATGAGATGGGTCCAATATGATCCAAACAAACAATACAGTTCAGAGACATCTCCCAGGATGNGATGTCCCACACCCAAAAGTAACAAACCCGCAAGGGATCTCATGGGACACTGGAGCTGATCTTCTTGAAGTTTCACCTGAAAGATGTCTGTTGTTTGTGTTGTTGAGAAAATGAGAAGACAGATGTTCCAAAGATGTCCAGTGCGGCTCTGCGGAGGTTGTCTTCTTGCTGCTGCAACGCGCTTGGCCTGTTGCTGCAGCTGTGCCTCGGTTGGGAACATGATCCAAGCAGTTGTCACACAATCATGATAGGAATTGAAACACAATAGTTAGAGATTTCCGCCACATTCTGGGAGACATTGTTGGACTGACTACCCCCAGCTTCTTTGTGCATGGTCCTGCTTTGAACAATGGCCGGAGACAATGCAAGACACGCTCCATAGAAGTTTTGGGGCATATGCTTCATATGTTTTGCGAATATGAAGTGCCAAAAAAAGGACCTTGTCCTGCACCTGTGTAAGATGGTCACAACATTATGTAGACCTTTTGTCATTTTTTGGCCTCCATGATCTCGAAAGATTGATCAAACACAGGAATCTTCCTG
>BGPT01002389.1:27058-84522 GCA_003297045.1 Symbiodinium sp. clade C Y103 | reverse complement strand
TCCAGCTATCTGAATGTCTTTCTTTACTTGTCTGCTTCTCCCTGTGTCTCCCACTCTGGCTACTGGTGTCCGACTCTCCGGATTTCTCTTGTTATTGTTCGGGTGCTTGTTTCCAGATTTCCCTTCATGTGTTCCCGGTCTGGCTAGTGGTGTCCGCCTCTCCACATTCCTTTCTTTGGNGATTTCTCTTGTTATTGTTCGGGTGCTTGTTTCCAGATTTCCCTTCATGTGTTCCCGGTCTGGCTAGTGGTGTCCGCCTCTCCACATTCCTTTCTTTGGCCTTTCTTCATTTGTCTCCCAGTCTGGGTTTCGACGGCTAGTGCTGTCCGGCTCTCCAGATGTCTCTCTTCACTTGTCTCCCTTCATTTGTTTCCCGCTTTGGCTAGGGGCATCTCCCATTATATAATTTGGCCAGTGCTGTCTGGCTCCGCCCTCTCTTTCTCTTTCTCTTTCTCTTTCTCTTTCTCTTTCTCTTTCTCTTTCTCTTTCTNTCCCATTATATAATTTGGCCAGTGCTGTCTGGCTCCGCCCTCTCTTTCTCTTTCTCTTTCTCTTTCTCTTTCTCTTTCTCTTTCTCTTTCTCTTTCTCTGTCTCTGTCTCTGTCTCTGTCTCTCTCTCTCTTTCTTTCTCTGTCTCTCTCTCTCTTTCTCTCTCTCTCTCTCTGTCTCTCTCTCTCTCTCTCTTTCTCTCTGTCTCTCTCTCTCTCTCTTTTTGCGTGTCTACCTTTGTGTGTCTCCCACTCTGGCTAGTGGTGTCTGGCTGTCTGGATGTCTTCTCCTTTGACTTGGCTCCCATTCATATGTCTCCCATAGTGGCGATCTGCTGCTCCTAGTCTCATCGCGGCTTCATTTTGATTGTTTTTGATTGATTCTTATCTGTCTTATTTATTCCCTCTGTGTCTTCTTGTTGTCTCCGGAGTTACACCAGCATAGGCTCCAGATAGCAATGACACGAAGCATGTTGCTTATGATTCATGCTGTTCTCAAGTGAGATCGACTCAACAGTTGCCAACATCAGGAGCTAATATAATCACAAACATGCACACAGATGCTGCAATGGATATGGAAAAACTGTTTGGGGTCTACGGGGGTGTAATTGTAAGTGCAAGAAAAGATGAACGTACTTTTGATCATTCTTTCGGTTTGATTATTTCCGCTAAAGCCACATTGGTTTCCATCCGACCAGTTCGAATCAAACAACTTAGGGAAAATCCCCAACTCATTGGTTCAAAAAGAGACCTTGGAATGTCCTAGGTTGCCATCCTTGTTACTATGATTTTACGCAGCACATATTTTCGTGTTTCTCTAAATTGGAGACCGCAGAGCATGTCCATGGCTTCCAGGATGAAGATATAGAAACTGTGCAGGACATCAGGTGGGCGAGGGAAGAGGGGAGAGACCAACAGAACGAGATAGGGTTCTTTTGATAGTCAGATAGTCCGAAAGTATTTGCAGATCATTACCTTAGGATACCCTAGGACAAAAACACGTTGTTTAGTTTCTAAAACAGGGGTCGTCTTGGATTAGGGCCAACCAACCAACATCGTGTGTGATTCATTGGAAGACTCTTTTGCTTTCTCCAGACTCACCTCGGGATGAGGTGTCGACGACAACTGGTGGAGTGCACTTGATGGACCACTGACAGGTATCCTCTGGTAATCGAACGTGGCAATGGACAATCACCATTTATAGTATAATCTATAGATGTGTGTCCCATTTACACCTCCATTTATAGGGGATTTTCCATTGCCACGTTTGATGACACCGGAGGGTATCGGTATCATCTGTGCCTTGTGAAGCCCAGATTCCAAATCTGTTCCGCAGGCAGCAGATCCATCCGGAGATGGACGTGCTTTTTCAGACTGCGCTAAGCGATATTCAAAGGAGGCAGACCATCGATGTTGTTTCCAACACACAACCCCCTGGCCCAAATGATGAGGATAGAATCGTGGGAAAGACTATGGGTTCAAACATGGGGGATACCCCCAATTGCAATTTCAGTGGGAGAACATGTGTAAACCATTTGTTTTCCCAAAACAAAATCAAACAAAACCACTTCTATCTTTGGAGTTGCAACTAATTTCACTGAGACGGACATTGAAGGTGTCATATGGTACCGCACATCAGCATCTCTATGCGTTCTGGAACTGTCAAACTGGATACATCAGACATGGCTTAGAAACCTGCATTTTCACCGGAACATCATCTATTAACGAATATAAACGGGGAAGTTTCAGGTAGCAAGCTTAGCTTTCCTAAGGATAGCCTATCCAATTCAAGGCTGATGCATATCGTGCAATGACATGTCGAGAAAATTGGCCACAAACCGATGAGCAGAGAATCCGTAGATGTTTACATCTGCTTGCAAGACAATGATCGCCAAATACCTACGACCAACGCGTCAGAAACGACACCTGCGAGCGAAGAAGCAAACAGAGATGCCTTTATAGATTCAATCTCCATTTTTTGGGGCAAAATCAACATTCATTCCTTTTTGTGGGTTCAATCAATACAATACATCCGTGGTGATTTTTCCAGTGACTTTCGGTGGACCTGAACCGTTGCCAGGCGGGTCATAGAGGTCCAGCGGCCTTGCATCATGGAATGGTGACATGGTGGCGGAAGTCCCGCCAAAATAGTGATGAATTACTTTTTCTATTTTGGAGGGAGTACTATATATATACATATACATATATGTATATATATATATGTATACATATTGCATATGATATAGATATGGATATAGATGTGCATATTGGGCTTAACCAGCGAATCATTTTTGACATGGAAATTGAACCAAATGCCATAGTCACCATCCCAGCAACCATTCACGAGAAGGGGTCATACTAAACATCATCCCATTACAAGGGGGTATACCGTATACCCAGTACCAACCCAGAATTGGGGATTGGTTCTTTCTTGGTTTACCGCATTACTTTCGCAGGAGTCCACTTGGTAAAGCACTGGTGGGAAGATGCAGTAGACCATGCTCAACATGTTCTAAAACTAGATTTGTGATATCTTTCCTCGAATTCTTTGGGAAACAGTGGTTTATTTCCGCAAGGCTCTGTCCAGCCATTCCTCCCCAGTGTCACGTTCAAATTCCCAAGGCGCAGCAAAAGGAAGAGCGGTCCAGTGTCGGGGTCCAAACAACCTGTCCTGGTGGTATTTCTATGCAAATTCCATTTGAATGTTTGATCTGAATCTGAGCAATACCTGGCTTAAGGGCTATAATTGAGCATCATGTTTTGGTTATGAACAGTGTACCTTCTGTTAATGCGGCATGCCACTGGGAATCACAATTGGGAATGGGAAACATCGCCTACACATGGTATATTTCTGTTCCCAAGTTTGGCCACCAACCCTGTCCGGGAAAGCCTTTATTTCAGTGGTGGTTCTGCGTTATTTTGCAGCCCACTCCAAGACATCTAAGGAATCTAAGGGATGCTATCTTGTTTGGGTCAGATCCAAAATTTGGGTCGCTACAACCCTACTCTACCACCATTATTTTCTTGGGATTTCGCCACGACTCATCAGGCGTTGCGCCTCCGCATCTGCCTTATCAGCGTCAGCCTCGTCAGCCTCGGCTTGGCGCCCAGCTGGGGTCCGTCAGGTTGGTACCTTGGGGGTCCATATGTGTCACCGTCAAACCATCAGTTTCCCATATTGGGAGATGACCATCAATCCATTTTCAAAGGGATTTTTATTGTTTGTATTCCCACTACTGTAGTGGGATGGATGACCATAAACCACATACCATGCTCTGATGTTGGGCATATCTGTTTGGTACCTTGAGGTTCATATATCATATAATCCCATCCCCCTGAATAATAGATACCTGCTTTCTATTGTCCCAAAAATGCGTAAATCCCCCACTACGCCATCGTCTATAGGGGGACAGGATTAGTAGAGGCGTTTTTATGTCTTTAAGTTGGGTTCATTCCCCATAGTTCCAATTGGTATGCACATACGGGTACACGACTATGGGTGGAACCATACTTGGATTCAATCCCATACGGATGGGTTTTCAGCCAACAGCAATGAAGAAATACCGTCTCCAGCTAGTTTCTCATTTTGGGCTGGTTCTTCCGCTGGCCAGGAGCGGTTTGAAGCCGAGCCTCGCTTGGTGAGACTGGAAAGGACAGGGGAACGTGGCTGGGGTGCTGGGGAAACGGTGGATGGGTACTTTATGGTACTTTAATCCATTGATCTCTTGGACATACTGTAAATGGGAATGTTCACTGATCAGATATTCTTTTGCAGGGTATCCAAGATTAAAAGCCAAAACCAAGTTGGAACTCATCTGTTTGGATCTGATTGTCCAGGTTCCGACTTAGATTTTTGGGCGGTGTAATGACTTGAAGGAAAAAAACATGAACTCTCCTCTCTCTCTATATCTGCTGGAGACGGAAGTTGTGGCCTGGGTAGAAACCTTAGCAGCCTGGGTTGGAGGCCTCAGTTGGTCCTGTCTATCAGGAGCTTCCCTATCAGAAGTGGCCGGTGAAGCTGAGAGATCTGGCCATCACTGGTTAGGGTCATCATAAGTTTTGTTTTGCTCTGGTTGCATGAGAAACACCACTAGTTCTACATGATATTACTGGACAATGTATATAGCCCAATTTGCAGACTGGCACAGTGCCTTTGAGGTTGGATGGTCACTAAGTGACAAGAACTCGATGTTGTTCGGTGAAGAGCAACATTTGCAACTCTGGTAATGAGACACAGCAAGGATATAAATCAATCCAGACCCAGTTATGGCTGGATACTGACTAGGTTTGATTGTCCCTTTGTCCACAAAAACATTTCCTGGACTTTTCTGACATCTGCAAGGTCAACCAAACTTCACCGAACCTCAGTTGGGTTGGCTTATTTGAATGTCTTCTTTGCACTTGCGACTTCGCCAAGTGAAGTCATTGGGTGCAAAAAGAGGTCCGACAGGTTGCCTCGGGTTGCCATGGAGCGAATCAACCCGCGAGGAGGTTGATGTCGGTCTGTCTGAAAATAGGGTAATTTTAGACTCAACCAGGGATCAACAACGGCTCCACATGGCAACACCCTCGAGTCTGGAAAGCAGCAGGAACGGCTGAATGTCCTTCAAAGTAAATCAAGTATGACATGTGGCTTGCATGCCTCTCAAGATCAATGGAATCACATTCCCTTGTCTTTATTGTTGATTTACTTTTCGTTTTTGCTTTTCTGATTTGGCTTGTTGCCTGAGGTTCAGAGTATCAAATTCTGCACGGAGTTGATACGATCCCCTAGCAATAACTGACCTGAGGAAATCAGCCGTCATGTATTTGGTGAGTGAATCGGCCAGCTGCAATGTTCCATCTATCCATCGGATGCACCCATTGTGACGTCGAAGATACTCTCTGATAATCGCAAGGTCTATTGCAGTCCTTTTATCAGTGGAGCTGGAGACACCAGTGGAATTGGTGAGTGCATCATAGACAGATTTTGCATCAGTTACTACTCCAAACTCTAGTGGTTCAAGCATGGTCTCCCAATCGATCCCTTTGGAGGTCACCAAGTCTTTGTAAAACATTTCCGCAACAATGTACCGATACCAACATGCAACAGCAGCACTTTCTACTATGCCCTGAGTCTCGGCACTTAGAGTGGATACTGTTCTACGTTTGAGGGTGTGACTCTTCCATCCGATCATTGAGAAAACGGCTTCTCTACCTTGCAGCATTTGTCGATCTGTTGACAAGACCACGTATCCGGCCTGCGACTTGTGGCCGCCTTCCTCATCCTGTGCATTAGCCCATGCAGCATCTGATGACACCACTATGCAAACATCTTTTGGTGGAATGGGTCGAATAGTGATGCCAAGGTCTTTGTACAGCACGGCTTCCTTCAGAATCTTATTGCACATCTTAAGATCACTGATTTTTGGACAGGGAAAGGCTTGCATCAGCAGAGACACACTACCGGCTATGTCAACTCTTGTTTCTTTGGACAACCAACTAAGTGCTCCTATTTTCTCCCGTAGAATTTGCGTTTGCTGGATTGTACATGGTTCATCATTTTGAGCACCTTTAGGAATATGAATTTTCTCTTTACATTTCTGTTCTGTGTAGTATTCTTGGGACACAAAGATGGAAAAATCTTTTTGCTGGACCAAATCTTTACCACAAAAGCGTCCTTTGTCATATTCCCACTTACCAAACTTGTATCGTGACTTCAGTTGTTCCATGAGCCTTTGATGCCTGACATTACCTCCGCTGACAAGATCATCAGTCGCAACCATGATGATTCCTTCTAGTTGCGATGGAATCTTCTCTCCTGTTGAGGGCTCGGAATGCAACATGTAAAGACAGGGATCAAGTATGGAAGGTTGATATCCTAAAGACTTCAACGCGTTATCCAAATGTTGATTCCATCTGTAAGGTGCATCAACGAGTCCATAGACTGTTTTTCTGATTTCAATCAAACTACCAGGTGGCACTCCAAGTAGCTCACGCTCGGGAGGTTCGCAGTACAATGGTTGTTCCCTTCGCAACTGATCTCCTTGCATGAAAGCTTGACTGAAATCTGCGAAGTGAATTCTCCATTGTTTGGAGCTGATGCCCTGCAATCCTAACATGAAAGTGTCTCGATGGATGACAGGCGACGATGAACACACCGAAAAGATATCAGGATCTTTATCTCCCCTAGCTACCCATCTAGTCTTTGCTTTGCTAGGTACTCCTGTTGGACTGCAGTTCAACACCTGAGACTGATCGAATTGATCTATGTCGTCGATTGGTTTTGCTACATGCAGCAATCTGCTCTGCATGATGCGTTGAGGCATCTGTTGACGGATTCTCATGGCATCTGAGGCTGACACAACACGGATGGCTCCATTGTCCAAATTTGTTTTCCATTCTTTTTGGATCGCTTGCTTAAATCTCTCATAGTCTTGTTTATCAAGGTCTTTAAGCTTTAGTTCCTTACTGGCTCTTTTGTTGATGTCTTGCTTCTTCGTATGAGTTGTGTCATGTGTTTCACTGAGAAATATCTCGTACTCATCGGGATCCAAAATTTCAAGAAGCATTTCCTGATCACTTTCTAATGCTTCAGTTTCTTCATCTTCTGACATTTCAGGTTGTGTTGGTGCAATTGAAGGTGAATATGGAATATCATGTTCGTCACTAATTGGTTCAATTGGTGGATGAATTGGTTCTTGTAATCTTGGAACTTTGGAAGCTGAAATTGGAGGTTTCTTGCTGAAGTGTCTTTTCTTACCAGTGGGATGTTCTTCGGGAAACACTGGCCTATCTTCTCCTCTGATATCGCTGACACCGCTGATACTGTTGTTTCTGAGTACATCTCTTGCTGCACAGAGTTTTTGAAGAACAACACTGCAGGAGGCATCCTCATCACGGCTGCAGAGACGACACTGTTCTGGTGCTGCTTTCACAAGTCGACCTTGGTATGCAATGTAGATACTTGATGGATACTGTGTTGCAACAACTCTACACGGCCCATGCCAGAATGCATGATTTGGTCGACGTGCTGCAGAGTGTCGTGTGGCAACCTTGTTGAACTGTCCAGTGGACCAGAAATAGACTAACTGACCTACTTCGAAGTTGTCAGTCTTGCGATGCCCACTAGCTACAGCTCGTCTGAGGACATTTGCACATTCTGTTGCAAAGAAGGCTTTTCCGGCACACTCTCGCATGCGTGCTTGTTTCTGCAAAGTGATATCACCAATATGCATGAGTGAATCATGTGCATGATTGCTTTCCTGATCTCTATGTATGAGGATGTCACCTGGCATGGCTGGAGTGTATCCGAAAACTCGGTGCATCGCTGAATAGCCGCTGACATGAGTGAGTCGATTCTTGCACATTGCCACAGTGTCAATGAGTTCTGCAATTTCTGAGGGATCTTCTGTGGGACCATAGTCCAGACTGGCTTTACTATACATGTTTTTGAAAGTACCTCCCTCTCTTTCTGTGATGGAGTTTTGTGTGGGGCTTTCCAAACTGGACATGTCAACCTCACTTCCATCTGTGGCACATCTGTACAAGAAGTCACCTTGGAATTCGGTACCTAAGTCAGGTTTAATCACCTGTGGCGGTCCGAACATTTTCAGCCAACTACGATATGCTGCTCGAGCATCGGATGCTTTCTCTCCGGCAAATGGCACCATCATTTGATAACGAGTACCCCAACATATGATATTCAGGCATCGGATGCTGACTTCATGGTGTTTGATAGTGACAGTATCAACGCCAACTACCTGATTGAAAGAAAGCTCCCGTGGTGGTGCGGCACGCCGCCAAGGCTTTGGCCGTGCGTTCTCTTTGCATTGAGAACACTCATACATCTTTGCCAATCCAAGAACTGCTGAAGATGCACCACCAAGACGGAGAATTCTGAGAAACCTATCATGATGTGGATGACCCATACCTCTGTGTGCTTTTTCAAGTTCCACATTGATGGCTTTTCGCTGAGATGGTGACAACTGTTGGACCTCTTGATTTTCCAATTCACTCAACTCCGGCATTGGACTGGCGACATCAGCCACGGCTACTTCATCGAGGGCATACTGTTGGATGCCGGTTGCATTTATGAATTGGACTTGCACATCCACCGGATCAATCAGCAAGTTCCTATGAAAATCATTGGAACATTCACTTGCTTCAGGAGACCTCAGTGTGTGAGTGATCTGAACTGGCTGCATCGATCCGTTCGGGCATTGATATTCGCATTGAACATGGCTCATGTGATACACCTGCAGAGCTTCAAAGTTCTCGCAAGATCTCGCATAAGCTTTCAGCACAGCACTGACAAGGGAACCGGTATATCGGGCAGCTTGTGTGGCACGAGATTTCCCTCTACTCTGACCAACACATTGTTGATGCTGATGTTCGTTCTTACATGTTCTGCGAAGTGCTTTGGCAATCTCTGGATTGTTTGTCAAGAATCCTGTACGTTTTCTTATGTAATTTCCATCCATGTCTTTTTGTCCAAACATACATTGATCCGTTCTCACAAGTATACAATTTGGACGATTCAACATGCTTTTCACACAGGGTTCTTTCCATGAGAGTGCATTCCACGGCTGCTCGAATAGAAATGATCTGCCTCGGTTCTCCTGAATCAGGCAAACAACGGCTGCAAACTTGAGCAAGGTGAGTGCCTCTTGATATCGTCGACGGAATTCGGGGTCTTGAAAACATGTTTCCTTGCTCTTTCCCAATCCCAAATATTGAAGCAGTGAGAACATTGTACATGGCGGTGTGACCACAACCAAACCGTAATCTTCTTTGACGATATGTTCTATACACAACTTCCGATTTCTTGGGCACAAGAATTGATCCCCAAGCTGCAGGTCGAATGCACGGCCGGCTGACAAATCGAATTGCTGGGCTCGCTGAGTGAATCTTTCAGGGCTGAATACTTCACCAACCAATCTAAGATGTAAGATTGCTTCCACAACTTTTGATGACAACTCCAAATGAGACTGATCTTCAGATTCATGCTTTTCTAAGTCCTCAATCTTAGCTTGGATTTCTCCTAAGATCCTTTTGCGAACTCCAGGCTTCAGTTCTACGGACTGGCCGCTCGAGGTCTGCCGGACTTCTTCATGTTGGAGACATCCACCCAACGTTGTGTGAGCTTCCCGTCTCGATACCGAACTTTCTCCTCCAGGCCACATAGAGTGCATGTCCTCATACTTTGGTGATCGTTCGTTCCTCGTCGATTCCACTGATGATTGCATCCCGCCAGATCCGCCATGGACATCGGCTTGTGCTTTGGAGATTTGCGGCTTGTAGGAGATCCCTTCAAACCCTTGCCTCTGCGATCGCAATCGCTGGATTCGCTCTCTGAGGTGCTCTCTGACTGCTTCTTTGTGCTCTTGGACTTCTTTGATTTGGTTGAAGAAGCATTTTGGGAGGCATACAGTTTCTCGTACTCCTCGGCCTTGGTGTCCTCTGTCCATTGAAAGAACTGGCACTGGCTCCCACTGTTGGGACTCTTTGGGCACCTGTAGAACCTCCGCATGAAGTTCATGCCCTCTTTGCGACATGTCAGTAGCACAGGCTCCAGACCGCAGAAACATCGTCGATCTCGATCTTGATGATGTGGATATCCTGTCATCTGGCTGGAGCTGGATGCTCCTCGATCGGTTTGATGGTGACGTTGCTTCTGATGTCCCATCCAGCTGACCTCTGATCCGGCTGAGATCAGTTCGAAGCTGCCCGTGCTGCTCGCTTTCTGAGACTTCTTGACATGCTTTCCTTTCTCCATGTTCTTCTTTTCCTGAATCATGTTCTCCATCAAATCTTGGAGCACCTCCATCTCCTCGATCTCGGCAACTCGCATCATCATTGCCAGTACCTTCTTCAGGATGAACATCAAGGGCATTGAAAGGCTGATCAGAACTTTCAACATCAGCTCCACATGATACTGAATTCGAAGCTTGTTGGCCATGCGCATCCACGTGCTCACATGACGAGGCTTCAGCTCCGAGTGACCGGTGCAAGCCCTTTTGCTGCCACGAGTCTCGCTCAACTCCTCCATGATTGCGATCACACGGAATGGAAACGAACTCGACACTTGATGGGGTCTCTGCAATGCTTGATGCTACTCTGGCTTCTGGGTGATATGTGTGATCGGATGTGATTGCAACTTCAACTGAAGGCTGAGACGCTCGATAACTCCCATAGTTATACTCCCCGTGATTCAGCTCATTAGTTGATATTATGGGACCATCATTATTATCCCTTTTAAACAACTGATGATTGGGCTCAAACAACTGATTGGGCTCACTGGATGACACAGAAGCGGACTGTGAGTTGATCACTGACTGCTCATGTGTGGCTTCATTCTGCAGCATAAACACTTGACACTCGTCCCCAATGATTTTCCTCGGCTTCCAACTGGTGCTATGTTGATGCTGAGGGACTGATTGAAAGTCAAAAAGACGAAGGCACAGTTGACCCCGCTGATTATAGAACATGCTTCCCTCTTCTCCAATCGCATGATACTGCAACAAAGATTTGGACAAATGCACCTGAGATTCCAAAGCTTTGAGAATGGGAAGCGACAGCAAAAACGGGGCATCTGGCGTGTCCTCAAGCACTGCTGCATGAACCACTCCAGGACGTCGGCCAAAACAAACGGGCAACATGGCCACCCTATTGGTGACAGTCTCTCCACCGATTCCTGCAAATCGAAACTTACGATTCATGAACTTGACTGACAGTTCTTTGGGAAGTAATTGCTGAAGTCGCTGCAAAGTGTTCAAACCAATTGCAGATCTTTGACATCCAGTATCCATGATTGCATAGCCTTCTTCCAAAACTGCAGGAAACGATTCGGTGATGACATGCTGAGAATTGGCCGGACAGTCCATATTCTGTGCATCACATGGCTCATTATGACATGCTTTTGACACGAGGGGTGTGTGCAAAGTGGACTTCACAAAGCCACTTGGGAACTGATGCAACACCTGCCGAACTACATTTTTCATACATGGTGAAAATTTATCAAATCCCATGACCCTGCTGAGAGACACCTGATCTTCAACATTCCATATGGACATGGGACATACTTCCTATTCGGCATGTTGTGATTGCACCTCGGATTGGGACTCACTCGGATCTACTGGCTCTACTGGCTGTACGATCGACCACCATCCATGAGCGGTGGACCCTCCGGACGATGCACTGACACTACCGGCTGCATTCGGCTTACCTACGGATTTATTGGGACACTCTCGATGCCAATGACCCAACTCACCACAGGATTTACACCTCGTCACAGCTTTCAGCTGTTGGAGGTCTCTGCGCATAGTGCCATTACCGGCATTGGATGCATTTCCTACCGGACGGAAACCTCGAGAGTTCTTGACCTCACGCTTCTGTTGCTGAACCTGCTTATATGACATCACCTGAGGTTTGGAAATCTTATTTTTGATCAACGTCATCAAGATCTCACGGGCTCCCCCTTCTGTCACTTCACCTACACTGGAATCTTCGCCATCAAGTTCGGCGATGGCACCCTCAATCAGGTCAATTTCATCATCATCTTGTCCATGTGAATTGTCGTCAATGACAGAATCGTCCCGTTCGTCAATGGAGTCCTGAACCCAGACATGACGCTTCTTCGATGACTCCTCCCCATCCAGCAAACGCATCTTGATCTTTCTCAATGCATCTACTACAGAGTCAAATTTCAAATCGCCATTTGTCAGAGTGATCAATCGCTCCAAGCTTTCACCGGTGATCTTGGATTGTTTCAAGAACAGAAATCCCAGGGCCTCAGGTGGAAGACTCACATGGTGCTTCTTGATTTTTCGAACTGCCTGCTCAAACCTACTACGAAAGGCCGGCAAGTCATCATCGTCCTTCCGCAAGTCAGAGTAAAAGAGTTTATGCATGGCATGATACAATGACTCCAGCTCCTCCTTGCCATAGTACTCTGGTCGAGCAAGCAAATCGATCAGTTTCTCACCATTGTCGGGTGAATCCAACCACTGCTGATCATCGATCAAGTGTTTCACACTCTCGAAGGCCTTACCTGTCAACGATTGCATGAGCCGAGGACCACGTGCACGATTTTCCAGATTGGTGCTAAACAACCACAGCCTAGCACGGATTCTGTATTCCTCAAACACTCCTGGCTCCCTGCTCCCGTCATATGTGGGCGGTGGCCCTGCAGATCCTTTCCTAGAATCCCTCTCCGTATATCCACTACTCCTTCCTCCACTCTGGTAGGAAGAATCTTCCTCATCCTCATCTTCCTCTTCATTTCTACCACGGCCTTGCCATTGCCGATTACCTGACATCCTCGGAACCTTACAAGCTCAGCTACCAGCTTTAGACTCAACCAGGGATCAACAACGGCCCTCGAGTCTGGAAAGCAGCAGGAACGGCTGAATGTCCTTCAAAGTAAATCAAGTATGACATGTGGCTTGCATGCCTCTCAAGATCAATGGAATCACAGTAATACTCCAATGCTTGGTCATCATTTTCCCTTACAGGAATGGTTATTTGAAGGTATAACCTATTTTCAGACACACCAATGTTGCGTTGTGGTTTTGACGTCGGCAGGGCCACGGGATCATTTCCCGGCCAGTGACTCGCAGGAGATCATACCATGCAGGTGGTGACCATGGGTTCACCAAATCCACTGTCAGCAGTTTGGCCCAGAGCCGCAAGGTGAGACTGTCTGCAGTTGCTTCCCGTAGGTTTCGACGAAGAAAAGCACTGAACCCAAAGACACAGCTGCATGAATCAAGTGAAGCCGGAGGGATGTTTGGTTGTCCCTACCTACTTTCAATCCCTAAAAACTGTAGGTTTTGCACCCCAACACGTACAAAGCATTGTGCCAAGAACGTGTGAAGTTTCCGTTGCAGATGAGTCCCGGGTGAGAACAGCCTCCCACCAGGGTCACCATGGCGGACGGCGAATCTGAGGCATAAATGGACTTTTGATTCCTATGGGTGGGGTTGATTGGAAACATCCACGAAAGAATCATTAACAATTTGATTGCATAACTGCCAACTGGGGTATAACTCTGGTACTTTTGAGGTATTGGGTAAGCCAGTGATTGCCCAGTGATTGGTAAATGACTACAGTCAGGGATCATCCGAGCGAGATAGATTTCCCCGCACCTGTGAAGCTTTTCCCCTAAGCATCCAACTAGGGCGTGTAAGGATAGAGAAGTTGGTTGATGATTTGCAGGAGCTCCATTTATATCTCTCTCAACAAGTTTATATGACAGTAGGATCCATTTATTCCATTTATATCCATTCAATTATTGTGTTCCCCTCAACCATTCTGTTTGTGGGTCTTGGGAATGCCGACTGTTTCCCCCTGGCCCTCGGATGCAGAGCTAGGGACAACAGGTGCTGCACATGTTCTGTTGGGGAGTTCATTTCCAGAGGTTCACAATTTGGATATCTGAAAATTGGGTATACCCCAAAATGACAATTTGCTATGGCTGATGACTAACCAGCAAAGCTTTGTTTTATCCCTTTTAATTTGCAGAGAAACCCATTTCCTTCACAAATTCTCAAGTCCGAAAGTGTTGCCCCTGCAGGCCTCAGACAAAGCTGCGGCCGATCAAGTGCTTGAGTTGCCACAGGACAGGGATGACAAAGTTGTGGAGGTCAGCATGCTCGGAGCATGTGAGTCAACGGCATGGAGCAGAAAGTCAAACGTGTGACCCGTAAAAACGGGAAGTTAGACATGGGTTTGTCTGGAAATGGCGGATACCCCGAAATAGCAATTTTCATGGGGAACATCATGATTGACCATTGGATTTGGGGGTACCCTATTTTCAGACAAACCCACATGGTTTCGAAGTTGATGTATGACTCTTCCAAATTTCATTTTTGCAATTCCTATTGCCGAGTTCATGTTCCGGAGCGGTTGAGTTCCTATCTTTGAGTTCCAATATTGAGCTCGTATTGCCTTGCTGGGTTTCTTGTTGAATTCCAATTTGTGTGAGCGGCTAGTTCCTGGTTTCGAGGGCATCTTTTTCTTCCGGTTCTGCCTCTGGAGTGATCGGTTTCAGGCCTTATTTTTCAACTTCGAATCTATGAGCGCCTTGTCCTTGAGTTCCTTGCCGATGTGTTTTTTGAAATTCTGCTCTTGAAATTCTCTGCTTGGATTTCCCCTTCTAGGGTTCAAATTCTTGTTTTAGCATTGTTGATTTTCATTTTTGTGAGATCCCATTTTGGATTTCCTCCTGCTTACACTCCTGTTTTCCGACTCGCTGTTTTGGAAGTTCCCACTTTCAATTTCTGGATGTTCCTAGGAGTCCCTTTTATTTGTGGCTCCGCATCGAGAAACATAATTTATCATTCGTCATTCTTGTTACTTCCCACCTTTCTCAAAATGAGCAGTCACTTGGACTTTGTTTACCCGTTCGCAGCAGATGGGGGTAGGATCCGCATGCGCCTGCGCGCGAAGTTTACTACACTAAAGTCAAGCAGTGAACATCTGAGGGTTGGTGGGGGAAACACATTTACAATCACAAAGCATTTTGCGACGCAGACGTTCTGGCAGAAGGCAAGGCTTCGGGCCTGCGACAGCTTGTCTCACATTGAATCACTTGGAACAGATAAACTGGTTGCAACCCTGCGACTGGTTGGGGAGAGGACATAAGAATGTGAAACGACATGATGCAAGTGACAACTCCCAACATGGCATGCGCGTCCAGGAATTTTTGCAATTCCTAGATGCCAATGGTGTCCCTAAAGAGGTGGGGCTGCCTTTGATCTGCCACTTTGAATGAGGAACCACCAATCACTCAAGGAGGAAAGGGATGATTTGGGTAGGAAATTGTCATAACCCATCATGAAAGACTTTCCTTTCAATCATCTAACCAATTTCGAGTGTCTTTGTTACACAATCTTTTGGTTTCTGGGTATGAGCCCGGCATTCGAAAACAGGTCTTCACTGGAGCGATCCGGCAAGAGATCCCTCGCTATGTCCGTGTGAATCCGAGGTGCATCGTTCAGATGGTGTTTTCAATGTGATCTCATACTGGGGTATCATTTGGGTATCACTACACCACCTCTTATGGCATAAGCACAGTACATCATGTGGGAATCATTTACTTATCTATGATGTTATTTTATTATAGAATCCTTGCTCAGTCATTCACACTCGCGCGAGGTCATGGTTGAAAGGTGCTCCCATTCGAATCTGACCGAATCGGTGGTGCGTTGGTACATCCTTCGATATTTGATATTGATCCTAAGGGTCTTTAAGGTGGGCTCTATGCAAAAATTCATGATGAAATCTGATGAAATGTTGGACTCCCTACGATTTCCAAAACGAAAGCTTTGAGAATAGATGTGCCAAGATTCGAACACAATCAGGGGAACACAAAATGGATACCAACCCATTTGTTCTGTGATTGTCAACACAGCGTGGCTGCCAGGGGACCCTTGGCCGACTTGTCGCCGGCGGAGCGGCAGAAGGTGTGCAGTTCTTCTGTTAAATACGAGGATTTCAAACCAAGCAGCTTGTAGATTTTTATGAGGAAGAATATGATATTATGCGATATTGATTACTTGGGGCTCTCTTCGGTGGGAATCTCTGGGGTCTCCTGCTCCAGTTGTTGAGCCCATCGTGTGTGTAAAGGAGCGGTGGACTTTTTGGGGGCTCCCATGAATTCTTTGATTGGCAAACCCATCTTAATATTCAAAGTGCCTCCAAGATTTGCTAGCGTTTGTACATAATTTTTCATATGTTTTCAACTGATGGTGTGTTGACTGGTGTTTTGTTTACAACGTCAAAAACACGAAGTGTATTGAACAGTTCCTTTTCCCATCACATTTCATCTTTCCCTGCAATTTCCCGTGTGCAAGTGTATATATATATATATACAATATATATATATATATAGACACATAATTTTGCAGCACTCCAAATAGTTTTGACACTGTTTTCACAACATTTTAGGTATTTAGCGGGATGGCCAAACCACCGGGCTAGACATCTGGGATGGGTCAAAACCCTGGCCCTGGTGAGCATCAAAGTAGGCAGTAAATGGATTTTCGTCCTCCAGGTGCTGATCCATAGCAAGATATGTCCATTACAGGGATCTTTTGTTTTCCAAGTGAAGCCACCAGAAAGATGGGTTCTCCATTGTCCAGATGATCAAACCTCACGATGTGGGCCATTATCCATGGACATCATATCGTCCCTCAAGAAACAGCTGAGTACAGTAGTTGCATCGCAACTTAAGGGTGGTTTAACTGGTCATTTCCCGGTTTACTCATTGATGGTTTTCCCAAGTCAACAGAACAAATCCTGGGTTGTTGCATTAACAAAACTGGTTGTCACCTTACCCTACCACTTTCTCAACAGCGGGAGCTAGTATCGAGCATACCTTCGATGGTAACTGGTTGTACACCTAGAACATTGCTTTTACCCTTGACATTTTCTCTAGTCCTGGATTCTGACCTGGTATTCACAACCCCCCAAGTCTACGAAATGCTGCTGTATTGATCAGCTGAGGGCCTCGTGCCCTGACCATGTCCACAGGCCATCAGCCAAGCACTTCAGACCGAGCGTGCGGTGCAACTGGTCCAATGGCTGCGGGCTGGAGAGGTGCGTCGTTTGTTTGACGAGCCCAAAACCCGAACAGAACTGGAACGGAACCCTCAAACCCGACCTCTCAGGTTGCAAAGCTGAGTTCATGGGTATTCACATTGCGGTGCCAATGGGCCTGACGACATTGGGTAATCCTTTAGGAAAGCGTTTGAATTGACTGGTAGGTCACGGATCATCGCTACATGGAGGTTTATGCCTGCCCAGTCCCATCCTTAGCAGCGAAGTGTGTGATGCAAGGAGTGAGGTTGGTGGAAGGGCAGATTTCAAGTGGCGTGCAATGTCAAGTCTGGAAAAAGCGGGGTGCATATTTAGGCATGCGGCATGGACATTTTGTGGCTTACAGTCGGCAAAGGCATCGTTGGGGACAATGACGAATGTGCCAGGGGATTCCAAGTGCCTCTGCCCAAACAGTCACACCTGTTGGCTCTCAGTTTCTCTCCAACCTGAGAACTGGCCAAATCCCATTGAAGTTTTTTTTTTGTCCATTGAGGTTTACTACCATGAAGTCAAGAAAGTTGTTTTTTTCCATCAGCTGGATGGTGAAAATCCCCATCAACCAATCATATGCAGAATTTCCGTGTGAAGGGGTCCATGTTCGAAGAATCTTCATGATTATTTTCCAAGTATTCAGGTAGGGATCATCTTTTCTGTTAGATGGTGAGGTTGCCAAATCCCCAACCTCCCCGCGTCACGCCGAGGCTTCAAGCAACCTCTCTCGAACTGAGGTGTGGGGAATAGTTGGTATAGTTAATGTCAGACGTGATCATCTGATGTTGCAGATTCAAGACTTAAAAGAGCCAGCAGCTAGATGCGTTTGCACAATGTGTGAGCAGCAACAATGGCTGTTTGCGGGAGAAGGCGGATGTGACCAACAATCAAATTACAATCAACAATCAGTGGTATTTGGATATGCCAGAAAAAAATTAGGTCCTTGAAGACCAAGTCGTTAACTCAACAAATCCACGAGACAGCTTCAAAAGCTGGCAGCGGAATCAAAGGTCTTGAAGGGGGAAGGATGGTGAACTATTCTTTCCCACAGATCCCAGTTATCCAAGATATGGCGAGCCATGAGCCGTCCGTGAAAAAACAACGTGCCATGGTGGTGTTGACAGATAAAAAAATCAACCTGATAGGTTGTCTGCGTGGATCCAAAGTGTGTTAATGTCAAGTTTTGGGTCCCAAAGTCGTTATGGTTTCGCTTTCGGAGTGGCTCGGCCTGAGCCCTTCAGCATAGTGGCAAACACCGGCTGTGTTTCTGGCTATGAATTTCAGATGACAACCTCAACATGTTTCAAACGAACCTGACATCTTGAGAATCCCTCCTTAGATGTGCTTCCCAGTTAGAAAATTCTACATGGAACAAGCCCAGAGATCGGCAAGGCTTATCGGAACGGGAGCTTGTACGGCTGGATCCCTGGAGTTATAGATCTTGGTGGTCACCAAAGATGTTACCCATGGGATAAACTGGGTAAACCCAATAATAAACTGGTTGGTGGTTTTAACTATCTATGGCTTTTCAACCATACTTGGGATGATTGGTTTAGATGACTACTGCAATAATTTAGGATAGTAGACTATCCCCAATATCACTATAAATTGGCAGTAAAAATCCGAAATGGTAGGTTGACTGTTGGGTTTACCACAGTAGAAAGGGGATCCCAACATTGGCCCCCGACTATATACCACTTCGAGTTTCCCAAGCCAACAAACTTTGACCCGGACACGTTTAGCTCCTCAACTTTGTGAAGAAAACCATCCATTGTAAGAGATGGACAGTACTCATTTTAGGTATCTCATGGTCATTCTTCTTGGTCACGTACCCATCATCTCATCATTCTCAGCAAATTGCAACCTGAATGAGCTGACCTTTCATCACGGCAAGTATACGGGGAACCAGGAGTCACCACACAGTGGGATTGCTTTTGATTCGGAAACTATCATGATTTGCTCAGATCATTGTTGGTCCGACTTATATATATATATATATCTGCACTTTTTTTGGCGGTCAAAACCTTCATTCATTTTGCATATTGGGGATGAAGATCCAACATCCACAAACAACCTCTTTTTCTGGAGTTCACCAAGGTATCAGCGTGAAATGGCTCATGCTTCAACCAAGGTGTTGATGCTGCTTCAGTCTTCGCCGTCTGCTGCTTGCAGCCAAGGACGAAGTGCAGGGTCGCGGCTTTGGTCTGGAAGTTGCTGGAAATCTAGATCCAATGGTGGAAAACATGGGCGTTTCTCAAAATGGTTTTCTCTGCAAATTTATGGGAAAACTGCCAACTTTGATGGTTTGCCGTTTTTTCCCTTATAGACAAGAAGGCCAGTTATGATCAGAATACACAAGAATGATCAATTCTGGGAGGATTCTTTGGACCCCCAAGTTTGAGAACCATTCACATAGGTATGGAAAAAACCATTCAAGACCAAACACACCAAAGATGGGTAGGGGATCATCCCCAGATGGTGTATTCGATTCATTTCCCGATTTTTTCGGATCTTCACCGCTGTACCAAGGTTTCGATCAATGCACACATGATGATTTTCCAGCTTGGACTGCCTCAGGTGTGCATGAGCAGTAGGCAATCGACTTTCTGGCTGATGGTTAGGCCCTTTGGAAACCATTTCCCCATCAAGGCAGCTGTTCAGATGTTGATGACTGTTCCATGGTTGATACTGGAAAATCCACACATGACCCTCTTGAAGGATCATTCCAGTCAGTAAGTGAATTGTCATCAGAGGTCCTACCTCAGTCCTAAGTGTGGGAACCTTAGTTAGGGAACACATTAATACCTAGTTGATTGACAACATCCCTGGAGAATCACTTCGGTCCCCCCCTTCCTCTTAGAAACTGATTTGTGACTCTGGGTAATAAGTTCCCAAATTCCGAAGGTTATCCCATTTGGAACTAGGGAAACTAGTCTCACTTAATCACTGACCATTCGTCCAATCATCGCAGGCCAAAGGATCACATCTTGGATCTCTGTTGCGCGCCAGGCCGGTGAACAAATTCAAACAATGGCTGTTTCACTATGGTAGTGAAGAATTCCGACATACCAAATGGTTGGAACAGGGGAAACCACGACGTATTTCTGGTTGTTTTTTTTTTGGGTAGGACTTAACCACCCTCTATCCGTGAAGTATGACGTGTTTGCCACATCGCTACTTCCCCAAAACTTTGATGTTTGTTGGGAAGTACTGAACATTTTCTCCATCTATGTAAGTGTCACTAGATTCCGTCATATCTCATTACATTTCCGCTAGACCATTGCAGATAGCAATGATCTAATTTCCATAGTCGTGGGGATAATGATCTAGTCAACATCTATATTCCAATAGATATCCCCATCCCAACTGTTTGTTTTTCTACTGGTTTTCAGCTTTCAGGTGCCAAGCTTTGCACGCTGAGCGATGCAGTGGGACCCGATGGCACGGTCAGCACCTCAGCAAGAACACCTGCGCGTGACGGGGTGATTCTTTGTCGCACCACTTTGAAGGTTCTTCTCTTGATGCACATGTATATTACGATCATTGGTATATATGTATATACTATGTTACTATATATGCATATACATACACTGTGTATATATGATGATATATTCAAGATCCGATGATGTTTCGGATTGATAACTGATAGTAACAAATAATAACCCACCGATTCCAAATTTATCTTGGTTGGAGTTGCATAAATACCCCTATGGTTGTTTGTAGCATCCCATCCAAGTGCTTTGTTTCAATGTTGATTTGTCTTGAGATCGGAGAGCCCCAAAACCATAGGTTTCCGTTCCGAAAATAGACAGACAACTGGCAGACTGTACAAATCTGACCACATAAGGCCCCTACTGGAAAGTCGGAGATGGCTGTTTATGTGTGTCCTCTGCTTTCCCTATTCCCTTTCCAATTCCTTCTCCTGTCCCAAATTCTTCTAGTCTGTTTCCTGACCATTTTCCTGCTAATTTTGATGCTGCCTTTCAGGCTGCTTGTCCTGCTGCTTTTCCTAAGTGTTGTTACGTTTCCTAGCATGTTTCCATTCCCTTCCTTCCTTTTCCTTGTCCTTGTTTCTGTTGCTTTGCCATCTTCCTTCCGATGCCTTCTTGTTTTTCTCCTTCTCCGTTCTCTTTCTTGTTTTCCTAGTTCTTTTTTATCTTTTTTCTCCTCCTTCCTCCTTGTTCCTTCTTCTTCTTCTTCTTCTTGCTTGTTCCTCTTCCTTCTTTCTCCTCCCTTACCTTGCTTTTTCTTTCTTGTTCTTGATCCTGCACTTCCTTGCTCTTCTTTTCTACTCAGTTCTCCTCTTTCCTCCTCGCTTTTGCTTGTTCTTCCTTCTTCTTTCTCCTTCCTTCTTCCTCCTTTTTGCCCTTCCTTCCCCTTCCTAGTTCTTCTTTGCTCCGAGTTACTCTTCCTTCTTCTTCGTTACTTCTTCGTCCCTGCTGTTCCTCCTTGCTTTTTTCCTCTTCCTTGCTTTCACTTTCTCTTTTTGCCTCCTCTCTCTTCCCTTCTCTCGCTTGCTCTCCACATCCTTACCTCTCCTTGCTCTTGTTGCCTATTGAATTCTTGCTGCTTTCTCGAACCCCACAGATACTCTGTCTCATCTTCTGAATGGGTTTCTTGCCCACTGGTCCAGACTGGCCATTGCCTTTGACATGCAAGTTCGCATGACATGACCAAACAACACATGTGGATCAATATCCACAAATGTGCAACCATCTGAGGATTAGACCAGAAGATAGCTGGTCAAAAACGAGGGCATTATGCACGTGCAAATACATCGCAAACGAAACACCGCAAATCAGCCAAAAACAACCAGGAAACCTCTAACCTATGTTCGCTTTGCTTATAGGTCACTGGTGTCGACGTGGCCGAGCAACGACTTGCGGCGTGTCGCACAGTGCTGCGCAAGGAGCGGAGTGGAGATTTGGTGGGAAATCAGCTTAGTTGGGAAGTGGGGGTTTACTGGCAAAAATTGGTGGACTTGTAGACAATCGGTATTGGTCAAACCATCATTTTGATGCTTAAACCATCTTAAACCTTTGTTTTTTGGGGTCAAATCATCTTTGGATAAACCCTGACATTGGAAGCCACCATTGCAACCAGCTGCCCGCAGTACAACATCTCCAATGTGAAGCTCTCCCTGGGCGATGGCACCACCTGGCGCCCAAACACGGCGGAATGGCCGGGGCTTCAAACGGGTAAAAGAAAAGTTCTTCGAACACCGAGAGTTGGGGGTTTAACAAACACACATCATGATTTCAACCACCAAAAATTCGGGATTCTTCACATACGAAGATGTTCATGATGTTCACCCAGCCATTATCAGTTGCAGTTCAGGTACTGAGGTACTGGACACAAAAGACCGAAAAATGCGTCCGACGGTGGGCCAAGGTTCAGCCTGGATGCACCTCCAAGAGGGTTGGGGCCCTTGGTGGCCACGGAAAAGTTGCCGCCAAGGAGTCCAACAGTCAATGCTTGGGGTCTTCTGCCTGTTAAAAGGTATTTAAAGGTACTCTGCTTGAAAAATAGAACCAGAAGGTTGTCAGATACTGGGTTTGCGAAGATCATTCTCCTTTTTGGTTAAATATCTTTTTGGTAGGCTATATTGAACAGATATCTCCTCCATTCTTCTGTGTCAATAAGCCATTTGTGGTAGCAAATTATTCTACATATCTCATCTTTGGTTGGCTATAGTCCAATAGTCCAATGTTTGCTCCTTCAATCCTTTTTCTCAATGGGTCTGGGTCTAACGTGTGGACACTCCAACGAGATCTTTATCATTTCAAGTGAGAAATCAATCCGTGGGTCTGACGGTTCCCACGATCCCCCAAAAGGAGGCCCTGAAGGTCCGCAAGGTGGTTCCCAAGATGGTTCCGAAGAATAAGGCTTTCAAACAACAAGGTTCTCAAAGACAGGGTGTGCTTCCCAAACAAAGGTTTGGCAAAGACATGGTTGCTAAAACCAAGGTTCTGAAACGGAATGTTCGCCAAAGCACCAAACATAAGGGGGGCTTGTGGATAGACTTGAGTAATCTTGAGTATCTGTGGGGGAAGCTTGTCTCCGTTTCTCACCAAAACCGACAGGTTTTCTTTTGTTCCTATTTCGTTTGGCTTGGATCTTGCGGGGAAGGACCATCGCACTTGGCATTCTTTTAGCATCTCTTTTGGGGGAAGGGTTTTCCCATTGATCCGTGCCCATTGCTTTGAAGTAGTTTTTGTTGGTTTACATTCATTCGCTCACGTGACCTGGCAACTCTGTCGTTTCATTTGAAGAGCAAATTCTTGTTTTAGCTCTTTAATTGTTGGTATCAACGAATATGCAGCACTGTAAGCCATTAAAGTTGGCAAAATGTTTACGTGCCCGCGCTTCGTGGCTTCTAATGCTGTTGCCTCCTAAGGGTCCTACTGTAGCTGCTGAAGGTGTGCAGCCTTTATTGCTGCAAAAGAAATACAGGATAACCTACGATGAACCTTGCCCAGACATTGCAATTTCCTGGTTTTTCAAGTGGTCTATAATTTGCTTGCTATGATGGTTGAAACTTATTTCGAACCGGCAAGGTTCCAAGACATGGCTTCCAAACAGGTCGAAGCGGCACAAGGTTCCAAAGAATCAAGCTTCCCAAGAACGCAATGTGCCCAGCCAAGGGTTTCAAGACATTTCAAGACCAGATTCCCCAGAACAAAGCTGATCAACAGGAGTTCAGATGCAGGGGCCACACTGCATCAGAAGAACAATCTCCCGCTGCTAGGAATGTTCCTGGTGTTCATTTGGAGATGTATACCTCAACATGGTCCTTTTTCGGCAAGGTCACGTTTCATCAGGATCATCTCAGTCCTTTGTCACTCAGGCGCGGTCAACGTGGTCGCAAACGGCGCTTCGAGGAGAAAGCAAAGGCCATCTGCCGGACGTGATGCAACTGATGCACCCCTCCTGTGAGCTTGAACCAAGTGACTCATATTATTGAGGTGGGTTGCACCCTATTGTTGTGCAGAAATTTGAAAGGTAATTTTGCCCCATCCCCCGGGAGGCCGAAGAAACGCCAGCGGAGGCTGCCGAAACGACGGTGGTGAAGAACTTCCTGTACGACCGGGTGCTGGTGGATGCGGAGTCTGGGAGCTCGGATGAAACAGCGGATCTGAAGCTGGAAGTTTAACCTAAATCAATGGTTTGAGGTGGTATGAAGTGGTTGTGTTTTTAGTATTGATACAGGTAATAAAGACACACAAGGTAGAATTTATGTAAATACAAAGTACATAGTATGGAATGGAATTAACAGTTCGGGACAATCATTGACCCATAGGCAGTTGGATGCCCCCATCTGAGCTCCGCACCAAGACATCAGATCTGCAACTGCCGAGCAAACAACCTTCCCAGCGGACTGCAAAACACAGCATGTTGCATGTGCACTGGTATCTAGTGTTTCATGCTGTCCTGGACACTTTTTTCTATCGTGCTTAATAGAGCTTCACACTGTTCTTGACTGTGCTCTACTGTGCTTGAACACTGTTCTCTACTGTGCAGTTCTGTGCGTGTCATTTTGCTCTACTGTTCTTCTTCGCAGCTGTACGCCGACTCAAACATTCCCAGCTCACAAGTTTCGTTCTAGATGTCCTTTGATAATCTTTGATGCACACAACTTTGCATACATTGATTTGTACAATGCAGATGTTTGTTGTGTATCAACAAGATGTTTGTATTGACTGTACATTGAATGCATGTTCATATGTTTTGGTTGCTGTGCAAGCATGTTTTCTGCACGTGGCAGTGTCTGTATGTATATACTATTATACTGTATATTTACAATTATGCATACACTCACATACAAACACATCACATCATACATTGCACATGAATGTACATGAATACCTTTACGAATACATACATGCATGTTCCTTTTTGTGTGTGTCCACCCCAGGGGGCACCTAACACTGGCCAAACTTAGGTGCACCCACGATGCATCCTGCCGACATTTGGAGAAATTCCGGACGCAGTGGGGCCTGGACTCTTTGAGTAGGGCCCTCAGTACGTTTTCGGATGGCTGAAACTGGTGTGATCATCAAGTCAGGGTTCATCTTTTAGAAATCAGCTTGAAGCGATTGTTGATTTGGGCTTCGGATCCGAGATACCCAGCGCTAGTTGTTCACGTACGGGATCTTTTTTTACTGTCCATATCAGGACTTGCACAGATGGAGTTGACAAAAAATGTTGACCACATCCAAGGGTTTGTGGCTGAAAGTAAAGTCTCATGTGTTTTCTCATCCATTGACGGATCTGTGGTTTGGTGAAATCATCAATATCCTGGATGCGAAGTCTGGTCCAAGGTGGCCGCGTTCCTTGGATCCGACAGGCCGGCAGTTGTGGAACCGTGGTGACTGCAAAAAGGAAGTCGAAACTGATATCCCAACCAGCTGTTCTTCAGAGTGATTTTCCCTATAAACTCTGAAAAAGAATTGGAAGTACTTGAAGTAAGTTTATTTTTTTATCGAAATGTGTTCTTCAATGCAACACAGACAACATTTGCTGGTTTCGTAAGGAAAAAACATCGCACGAAATCTGGGACACCGCAGCTGGCCGGGCGAGTGCTTTGGTCAGTTTGCAGACCCGTGGGGCGCTTGTGCGTTCCCATAAGTCAAGTTCCGGATTTTGAGTGATGTTTTCTTTTGAAACCAACAAGGTAATTAGCACTCGCATATTTCCAAAGCACTAAGGGCTATTTGTGTGGCATTGTGTTCTTGCTTCTGGTTCACCGATTTCATCATTCTCAATTGTGATGTTGGAGAAGTCAGCCGGGCGGGTGGAGAATGGATCCAGCGAGGCAATCCGTAATCCATAGTTTTTTTTTGAATTGATGCTTGGTAGTGCAACGCCCCTGAATCAATGAAATTCAAGTTGTAGGGGGCACTCGTGATGCGCGATATCCTTACAATGGAAAATAACTTCTTTGGGTCCAGGTATTCATGATTGTTTTACCACCTGAAATCGTGACTTCCCAGTGCCAGCATATGTAGCTGTCCACCTCATTCAAACCCTTAGTACATGCAGTTAATGAGGATATCTCCGTAAATCTCTGTTGCAACCTCATCATTTCATATTATTTCCTGGTTTTCTTGCCCGCAGTTTCTTCATGCAGAGTCAAGAGTGCTACCATGGGATGCCTCTTATGGAGCAGGGCCTCGGCCGGACCCACCACAGGAGGGTCTCTTTGACCTTCAGCTGGGTCTTCTTTCCAACGGTTTTGCTTTGCTGAAGGAGGCGCTGGCTGCGCTGCAGCAATGGATGTGTTGGTGAAGACTGGGAGTTTTGACGCGTTTTTGTTGCTATAATTCTTTGGTAAAAATGGGACAATTCCAGTGACAAGATGAAGGTGCTTCACAAAACCTGGTTAGGAATCATGGACTCCTGGAGCTCCTCAATCTATATTCCTTCTCTCTCACAATCAACACACCCTCAGACACTTTGGCTTACTGTAAGGGATCCCTTCAAATTCAACGTGTGGTGTGGGCTCCGTTTTTCTTCTAATGGGTTTTGTAGAATACTTTTTGGACTGCGGGGTTGATAGACCCGCTGACGATGGAAGCCGACGATGGAAGTCATCACTGCTTGAAACTATGTCTCCATACCTAGGTTTGCTTTTGAGAACTATTTTCATGATTTCATATATTCAAGAGGGATTACCACAAAAGATGGAAGAATTGTTGCGAGCGTGACACAGTAAATGGATTGTGGGCAGAAATTACCAACACCTGCGCTGCTAGAAGTGGAGGAACGGCCAAAACAAATTTCAAGGAAATATGTGCCAGTCAGGAACATATCCCCATATGCACACCCTTATTTGTCTTGGACATTTCAGATTCGTTCAATAGCTACGGTGATTCAAAGTCTTAGAGGAACATACGTTTTTTCTCGATGTGGGAGGTATATCGACTTTCGACCAAGAATTGTTTCCCACCTGTTCCTGGCACATGCTCCAGTGACAACAATGTCTTTCAACAACCCCTCATGCTTTTGCACGTCTTTAGCTTGTCACATACCAGACATATTTCTGAATCCTGGAAAATCCAAGTTTCAGAGGATTCTTCTGGTAGTATAGAGAGGGTTTAATTACAGCGGATTCCTTGTTGACTTTGTATCCCCATTTGTTTTACTGTTCCAATCAGGAACATTAAGCCCAGATACAAACAAAGCATACAAAGACAAACACTCATTGCTTTGCATGTTTAAGGGTTTTAGCCCCACATGTTGCTTGTCCACTCTGTCCAACCCCTTGTTTTGACAATTGTTCCCGTCCGGAAGTGTATTTTGCATGTATTTGGCATGTCACGTACCCTTGAACATTTATGTAGAGTCCTGGAACAATATTGCATGATATGGATTGATATGGTATATATGGTATATGATCATCCCAAGTTTTGCAGGCTCTACGCTCATTTTGGTTGGTCAAATCCCCCACTTAGTCCATCACTATGAGCGTAAATTCCGATTAAGTCGCCACTTTGTCTGGTAAATGCCAATGAATCTCCAAGTTTTCCTGTTTCTTTTTTTGCGGGGTTGCCACCTCAACACCAGGGCGGCTCCTTGGTGTATGCGACCTGCTCGCTGTGTCAGCGGCAAAATGAGGATGTGGCCGGACCCTCGATGTGAACGCGGCAACCACGCCGTAGTGGTTACAACGGTTACTTGACAATCTTTAGGCAACAATGTACTGTACAGCGGGGTTGCTTAATTGCCAAACATTGAAACAAACTGCACAGAGAGGTTGTGTGATTCTCATTGATTCTCCATCTTTGACCAGCAAACAGCAGAGGCAGGGTGCGTAATTCCCCAATCTTCAACCAACAATCTGCAAAGACAGGTTGCCTTAACCCTAATTTTCCGAGTTTGAACCAACAGATTGCAGACAGATGTTGCGTAATTCCCGAATCTCTAACCAACAATCTGCAGAGACAGGTTGCCTCAACCCTAATTCTCGGAGTTTGAACCAACAGATTGCAGACAGATGTTGCGTCCAACCAACAATCTGCAGAGACAGGTTGCCTCAACCCTAATTCTCGGAGTTTGAACCAACAGATTGCAGACAGATGTTGCGTAATTCCCCAATCTTCAACAATCTCAAAGAGTGATTGCATGATTCCCAGATTTTTTGCCAACGGTTTTATAAATCAGCAATCTCTGTCGCTTTTTTTCTTTTCCTAAGGGTAAATCTGCGACTAAAGCTGAGGTGGATTCCCTTCTGAAACAGAATCCCAGTGCAGCCGGAGCCCGAGGGGGATGGGGCTAAGGAAGCTAGGGCACATGTCCCAATGATCGGCTTGGGCACGGTGATTCTTCGCAAACTACATTTGAACTAGAAGCAGTCTGAGTAAGCGTCCAAAATAGGGGTAGTTCATGTTGGGATTACCAATACTTTTACCTGTTGCATGGGCAACCCGTCTGAAGTCGGTGCATCCATATAGTTTCCGCATTTCTACGACAATGTGTGGTCCATCACAACAGAGCTCAATTCACCATTATTTGGTAAGGGCCTATTCTGGTGAAAAGATCATTAATGTTGGTAAAAACCATGATAAACCACCCATTTGGGAATGGTTGAAATACCACCTATAAAAATGGTGAGTCATTGGGGATTGTTTATGGCTTTGTTTTACCAACAACATGATCTTAAATTGTGGATCATCATGGTATTTCCACCTTTGCATGCACTGGCAGAGTAGCAGCGCCCCAAGGCCCTCTCCGCTCTTCCCCTGCCGCTGTGTGCGGCAAACCTTGGAGAGTACCTTGGACCGGTCGTGGCTGATGGACCATCGGTTGATGCTTTTGGGTGGTTGTTGACCTACTCTTTATATACTGGGGAGTATCATGATCCATGAATTGGGAATCCTTCTCAACCATCTAATGGAAACATCAAGCGACTTTTGAACACTGCACATTGGGCTCTGACTTGACCCAGGCAGCTGAAATTAATCAATAAGAGCTTTGCTTGTAGATTGCACACTTCGTATGGATGAGGCAGTCAATAACTTGCTTCCTATCTCAGAATTGGAAGCCCACGAAACCGTTGAATTTGGATGGATGTGATAGACGAAATGAAATCTGGATTTGAGATACCGGAAATCTCAGCTGAGACCAGTATTAGAGTTGGCGAAACCTTGGTTTCATTGAGGTACGTCTCTTAATTTCAGATCCAGCATTTTAGACAAAGGCTTTTCTGTCCTCAATCCGCCTTTTTGGTTGACTGATTCCAAAGAATCAACATGAGAAAATCTTGCCGATATCAAGATTTTAAGCAAATTTCATCCCTACCCCGGAGGCCTAGCTCCTCCTCTGCACCAGCAAGGTGCCAGTGAGGTGTTGGCAGTTTGGTGGCAGAAAGAAGATATCATGATGAGGGGGCAATAGTCTAGTATCATATTTGCTATATATATATATACATATTATATATAATATCAAAACTTAGATCGTAACTATTTATTATTAGGGGCGATGTGTTGTTTCCAAGGGGGAAGGGGTTAGAAACGAAGATATTCATCCACAAAAGATATCCTCAATAGTTGGAAGCATCCAGAATTCTCCAGTCAAAAAATTGTATTCCAAGTCAACATGGAGATTTAGTCATATTCTATACGGGAAAAAAGCGGCGAAGTGTCTGCCCTAGATTATTAAGCACCTGTGGACAGTTTCAAAAGCAAATTATGACTTTTTGTTTAATGGGACCATCCATCTTCGTCAGCCGGCAGCTAAAAAAGTAAGGTTTCAGCTCATAAAACCAAGGTGCAGAACCAACAACATTGAGGTCACTGAGGTGTGTTTACAACTGGGGACACCATTATGGTACGACCAATTTGATGGACGTTGGTATAGGAGATATGGGTCAAACTGGTGCATGCCATTTGAAAGAAAGAAAGTGGTGAGTTAGGCGTCCAAAGCGAGTTTGTTTTTGCTCCAACATGCATTTGATCTCACCAAACCTAGGACTAGTCCTGTTGATGCAGGTTCAACTTAAACTCCCTGGTTCGTCATCTGTTTTGGAACGAACTTCTCAGATGGCGGTATGGCTCAAGACCTTTTACCACCTCAAAAAGGATGGTTTTAACACAAACAAAAACCGTATAGCGGGTCGATTGGTACTGCATTTTCGTATTCCCTAAGAAAGAATGGTTCAATAGCAAACATCATGAAATTCGAGCGACAGGCCCTCCTTGCTGGAAGCTGGAGGGCCGAAAGGAGAGGGTGGACAGTGCGCCCGAGTTTTGAGGGTAAACACGGTGGGTATGCGATCGACGACCAGAAAGTCCATATAAGTCCATAACCTATTTCCCGGACTCTTAGTGGAATCATCGATACTCAAGCAAGATTGAGACATCACACCAGGAATGGACCAGGATGGTTGCCGGAAACAGGAATCCTTGTTGATGTCGCGTATCTCTCATAGTGAATCCCTCGGACTCTGCCAGAAGTAACTCTTTTTGGACTACGCAATTCTGGCCAATCACTACTTTTTTTTTAGCTTGCTATGTGCGTTTTTTTTCGTTTTCTGTGCCACCCATTGATGGTTTCCACGTGTGGTGCCACGGGTCATTGCTGCAGAGGTACTGCACAGCCCGCTTTGATCCTGTGACTTCTGGAACGTTGGAGCACTTGGTGCATGGGCTGGCCCTGGAATGGTGCTTTGTTCCGATTTGTACCCCCAAGTCTGAAAATGGGGTACACGCGTATACCGGTATACCCCTAAATGGCAGATGAGGCAAAGGATGAGAATCCATTGGAATCGGGGGTACCCACTTCTGAAACAGTCATTTGCATCACCATTTCTTCTTGGGTCATGGGGCATCAAGTTCTAAACTCAACGGTACACAGGTGGGATCTAAGCAACAACGGGATTTTGACAACCATAGAATGGTGTATGCCCAATGGAAAGGGAAACGTGAACTAACAAATGGTGGGTGTTTCTTGGGGTCACTTGGTGTCATTTCGTGCGGGGATTGGTTGTTGCATGGATGATTTCAGAAATCTTGATTCCGAGATACTCTGGGTGCAATCCTAACTTTTCAGAATTTGTTAACCTGCGCCACCAATTGCGAAAGTGACTCGTGATTGGAAGATATTTGCAACCAGATTTCAGGCACAGCTCAGATTGTCATATCGTTTGAGAGGGCAAACCACAAAGTACACTTCGGTGACCAAGACAATCCTGGTTGAGCCAAGATGATGTGGCCAATTTTGCGTTCGACAAAGCAATCCGGTTCCTGGCTGGGATGAAGCCCCAAAATGATCAGAATGATTTGCTGCAATTTTGGGATGGTTAGAATGATTAGGATGAAAACGGCAATCACCATGGAAGGGTGTGAATTTTGCCACCTTCTTCGGCCACTAAGGAGCGGATTGTTCATCGCACGCCTCCAGAAATTGAAGGCGGAAAATGTGCGAAATTCGTTCTGGGCAGCTTGTGTTATGGGAAGAAAACCCGTGCAACCGTCCCTGTGATGGCAAAAACAGCTTTTCAAAACCACTTCAGAAAGTGGGTGGATTTCAAGCAGTGGTTCTTTCAGGTTCCAAAGAAAAATCAGTCCCGTGGCGTCAACGATAATTGGCAAAGTCCCATGCAACATGGGCAGCTGCTACTCGGGTTAGATCATTGTGGGCATCATGGCCCCTGGGGGCACTGAGCATCCTGCTCCCTTCACCAAGCGTTGTATCTGGGGCTGGTTCAAGCAGGTTGGGAAACTCTTACCGAAAAGGGGGTCTGTATTAGTTACAGATGGGGCCCATTGATGGGGAATCGCAATGGCCAAAAAACATCCAGCGGATCTAAGAAATCCCGTCCCAGCCAGCATGACTGCTGTCATACACTCAGACTCCTTGAGTTCCTTTCCCAATGTGACCATGGTGTCACGGAAAAGTTGAACCTATCATTGGACCCTGGGCCATTCTTGGAAGGTATGCATTTCTAGATCTGAAGTAGCTTGGGGTTTGACCCGAAGTATGCTATCATCCGGCGACTCGTTGGCTGCGTTGGGCATTCCGCATCAGCCTGTGCCGGCCCCAGGGGCTGATGGGGCAGTTGATGGGGCCGTGTTTTCACACAAAGATGGTGACAGACTGGTGGCCCTGTTCAATTATGGCAAGATCCACTTTCTCGCCAGTGATTTCATCAGTGCAAACCTTCGATGTGAATTGAAGAGATTGAGATGCGGTGGTTATTTTGAAGCCATGTTGGTGAGAATGGCGGATGGGATGTTTCAAAGCAAAACACATGACGGAATCCAGGGGGTTACCCTCGCCTAAAACCAGCCCCAAATGGGAAGATCTTGGTCGATGATTGGTTGATGTTTGGTGTGAACTCCGATTCATTGGGGTCACCCTTCGTGTGTCAGTGGTATCACCGGCCATGTTTCAGTTCATGCTTCTTCTAAGAAGTGCAGATTCCAACAGACCAGGGAGACTAACCCAAACAACAATTTTGATAGATAGAGAACATGATGATAGTTTGACAATACTTCAAGCTTGGCCAGGATTCTTCATAATCATTTATCCCTAATTGATCCCACTTGAGTCGTCTTTTTCCTGCTGCTTTTCGTGGCTCTTGGTTGTGCCTTTTTTTCAATTGGGTTCCAGAGACTTGGGCCAACAAATGCCCAAAACATGAGGCATCAGAGCAGAATTCAGGAACCATGGAAGCCCATACAGGGAACTCAAGGATTGTGCTTTTCATTTTCCAAAAAAATATATAGAAAAGGACAATTACACCGAAAAACTTTCTTTTGAATTTCAACCGAGCATGATCTCGAAAAAGTGTGTTCTTTTGGGATTCAATTGTTTTTTTTTTTCCCGAGGGGTTGGCTATATTTTTGAAAAATGTATGATAGAATAATCCAAGGCATGCATAGACAAGCCAGCACCTGACACAAATCATGGCCATAACATGCGGGGAAACTGTTGAACCGCAAGTTGAACCTGTTTTACATACAAATATATGCATAATTATGCATATATATATATACATACATTGAGGGTCCTTATAGACAGTTGATGTGAAACCAAATTGTCAACCTGCCAGCCAGGAAGCTTGGCTCTGAGGCGCTTGCTCCATTTCAAGAATAGAGACCCTTCATTCCTCTTTTATGCCCTGAGGGAGCTTGCGGATGGCAGTTTTCAGAGCACAGGTGCATCTCTGAGAAAAAATCAGAGATGTCGGCCGCCCGAGTATTTTCAGGTTGGGCGCCTAAGTTCCGCTTGGTGGCTTTCTGGCAACAATCTGCGCCGACGTTTGTTTTCCCGCACCTGCATTTTCTCTCTTCTGACTTTCTCCTTCTCTGATCTTCTCTCTTCTGACTTTCTTCCTGGCTGTGCGTTTCCATCTGTCCATATTGTCGGAAATTTGACTTCTAAACTTCCTTCGATAATTGGGATGTAGGTTTAACCGACCAACTATATGATGCTTGGGTGTGTTCAAAAAATGAGGATTTACCACCCAAAAAGCGATATTCATGGAGGAAATGATGATGAATCAGGGTTTGGGGGTTACAACATTTTCACACAGACCCATTTGGGATGCATAAGCTGGGGATGGATCAAGACCTATTGGACAACCTTTGCGAGGGATGAACATCCACAATTAAACCAGCTATTTTGGTGCAACCACAGCTATTTTCCAATGATGAATGGCTACTTCAGGTTGTGCAGGGTACAACATGGCCAAGGCTGCCAATTGCTGCGTTGCTTCGCATGCCCGTCGCGAGTAGATGACTTTCACCCGAAAATATACGGAAATACGAGAACGGATTTGCATTTTGGGTTTCTGTAAAATGGATTACCCCGAAATCCAGTGGTTTATCATCATTTTTCCCTAGTATCAGTGCCATTTAGGAGTACCAATTTGTATTTTTGCCTCCCCTGAAGTAGATGTACGAGTGAAGGTTTGAAGACTCCTTTCATCAGTCGATCCCACTGTTCAATGCTGGTCCACTCTGTGAAGATGGTGAAGCATGGGTTTGTCCAACAATTGGGCTATCCCTTAAAGGTGACCATTTTTGGGTATACCAGCATTTCGGATACATCCAAACATCACATTGTTGGTCATGTTGTTTTGACATATTTCAAACCCAATTCTATCCCATCGTATCCATTTATATCCACGTCATATTCCCATTGTTTATCCATGTTTATCCCATTATAGTAGTTATATATATATATATACATAATTCTATATATATAGATATCCCAAGATATTCCTGAATTCCATCATCCCCATAAACATCATCATCAGTGGTACCCCCATGGGCTTTTGTACAACGTGGTGCCATTATAAGTTGGTTTATACACCCACCGAAGTAAAAATATATCGTGAAATGTCGACCACATACCCGAGATTTTAACTACGTATGCAGCAACTTACCTTTCATCAATTGATTATAAATCGCAATCTTTACGGATGTTACAGTAAGTCCCCACTTTGGGTGGATACACATATCAGTTGCTAGTTGTATTTCCCATGATGTTTCCATTCTGGTAGAAGCCAAATCATGGTAGTCAAAAGTATCCCAAATCCCGAGATATCCCCAATCATATCCCGCTGAACATCACCATTTAGGGCACCGCCTTAGTATCTATCAACGGTGAGCCGGCCGCAAGGTGCTGAGGTGGATGAGCGCTTGCCTTTGACCGCGGCAGTTCCAACGAGATTCTTCAACAAAGGCGCGGCATAAAAAGGGTGGACTTATATAATGGGAAAAAGCTATCAAACATGGGGATTTCGTTGGACATTGAAGGGATATTAAAAGGGGGGATTTCACCGATTTTACTAGTAAAACATTTGGATTTCATCGAATGTTGGGATATTTGGTGGTTGACCACAAATGGGATAAACAACCAACGAACAGATTGATTGTGATTTTACAATCAAACAACAGAAACGTCACCAAGTACAGTGACAATGGTGATTTCTGGGACATAACACGCAAAAAATATGATATAAAAACAAGATATCTTTGACATACAGTCATATAGTATAAAATGGTGGTTGACTGCAGATGAGGTTGACCACAAATCGGACCTGTGGCTTTGGTTTGTCTGAAAATGGTGGGAAACACCTTCCATCCATTGGTGATTCTCATCATTTTCCTGTTAAACTGGCAACTTTGGGGGTATACCCCATTTTCAGACAAACCCATGTAACAGAATTTATCTATAAAATATGATTAGTTTATAAAATGGTGTGATTGACCCGACCCGGTGGATACATAGGGGGATCTATTTAGCCTATTTTTGTATCTTGGACGGTCCAAGTACAAATTGAAAACAATCCATGAGAGCACACGGCCACGCAAACCACACTGACTTGTTCGGCAGGATGAATGCCGTGTTTTGAAATTCCGAATAGTCACAAGTTGAAAGGATGGGGGGCCAATCGGTGCATTTACCATCCTTGGTAGTTGGCCTGAACCTTCGAAAGCATATACTGGTCCAAAGTCCCTTTCCATGGCAAAATCTATGCATTTTTGTCAGTGAACTCCACCTCGTGAAATCCTAAAGTGACGAAACTTGGCAATCCCAAAGTAGACAGCAGGTGATGTACCAATGTACCCCCAGAACAAAAACACGAATCGTAAGATGGCCGTTACACACGAACTGGCATGTTTTTCATCATTTTCCTGTGTAGTTTCCGAGTCGGTTTCTGGAGTATCAACTTCCATCGGCTTCGGGCCTCTTCTTTCGAGACGCTTTGCCACAGGTGACAAAGGGATGATCTTCGAGTCGCCGAGGCCGGTGATCTTCAGCAGGTTTCGATTTTCCAGGGGCCATCTCAATTGATGACGATCCTAAGATAGCTGTCATAGTCATAATACCCTTGGTTGAAATTGGCAATTGAGCTTGCCCGATTGTGGTTTGTGATCAAGCTTGGAGGTTGAGAAGTTGATGTTTTGCTTCTGGGTCTTCAATATAAAGTTGCTGCCAGACAGATTTTCTGCATGTTCAGCTCGTGGCATGAACGTGCTGCACCTCTCATCAACCATTGTCCTGCTGCTGTTCAAAGCTGCCGGAATGAGAGTCAACAATGGACAGCATGTGACAAACTCGATTTCCAAGCTGATTCAATAGGCCTACTTCCATGCCGCGAAAAAAAACATGTATGTGTCCATATGTGCATGTATGTACATGTGTGAATGACTATCTGCATATACGTGTATATTTATAGGCGCACACACACACAAATTGGAAGTGTATGCTTTGGGCCTAGTGTTCCGACATTCATCACGATGGAATCGTCCTCGAGTTCGAGTGGCAGAAGCTCCAGAAGCAGGAGCCGGAGCGGAAGAAGAAGCAGGAGCAGAGGTAGGCAGACGACGTTCTCTCCTCAGACTCCGAGCATATTTGAATATCTTGTGTGAATATCTTGTGAATATCTTAAGTCTTAAATCATTTTGGAAGCAAGGCTGCCAATGAGCCTTTTTCTTGTGTATGCCGGGAAAAACTCCAAAGCTATGTGGTAGATTTTGTTCTGGACGGGAATCTCTGGTCTGTGGGAACACTTCTTGCAACTCTTCTTTCATCCTCACTTTGTCCTCCTCTCATCATTCTATCAGATTCTGTCATATTTCCTCGCTTCTGACACTGAGGTCTTCTAGCAAGGCTCCAGTGCCCAAGTCCGGACCAGCTCGAATACGCGGTCCTGTCTTGACGGGCTTCGATATCGCGAACTATGGGCAGGACTTCAAGCGTGCCACGGGAGATTTCTTGAGGTAGCTGAGCACAAACCAGAAATAACATACCATTTCAAGCATTTTAAGAAACTCTAATTAATTAACCGAAGGAAGTTTAGATGTCAAACTTCCGACAATATGGACAGATGGAAAAGCACAGCCAGGAAGAAAGTCAGAAGAGAGAAGATCAGAGAGGGAGAAAGTCAGAAGAGAGAAGATCAGAGAGGGAGAAAGTCAGAAGAGAGAAGATGCAGGTGCGCAAAAAGGTAGGAAAGTCGCGAAACACTGTGTTTTTCCAATGTTTTGCGGCTCCGGAGGGTCGAAAAGGTGGCTCGCTGAAGCGGCGGGTGCGGAGACATCTGGGCAGATGAGAGATCAAAAATTGCACGCCGTTGTGGCGCCAAGCACGTTTGCAAGTCAAAAGGCTAAAAGCACCACATGTTCGGACCACTTTTGGAAGTTGAGATGTCGAAAAAGTTCACGCCGTTGTGGCGCGAAGCACATTTGGAAGTAAAAAGTGCTAAATCTGTCGGTCTCGGAGCATTTTTGGAAGTTGAGATGTTGAAAAAGTGCACGGCGCTGCGGCGCGATGCACATTTCGGCGTAAAAATGTACAAAGCACCTCATGGTCGGACCAGTTTTGGAAGTTGCGATGTCGAATAAATGCACGCCGTCGTGGGGCGAAGCACATTTGGCGTTGAAAATGATAAAAGCACCACACGTTCGGAGCACTTTTGGAACTTGTGATGTCGAAAAAGTGCGCGCCGTTGTGGGGCGAAACACATTTGGCGCTGAAAATGATAAAAAAAAACATGTTTGGAGCACTTTTGGAACTTGTGATGTCGAAAAAGTGCACGCCGTTGTGGGGCGAAGCACATTTGGCGCTGAAAATGGAAAAAAAAACCTGTTCGGAGTTCGGAGCACTTTTGGAACTTGTGATGTCGAAAAAGTGCACGCCGTTGTGGCGCGAAGCATTGGCGCGAAGCACATTTGGAGGTGAAAATGATAAAACACCACAATAACTACTACAACTACACTACACTACACTGCACTGCACTGAAACTACAACTACAACTACTACTACAACTACAATAACCACAACAACCACTACAACTACAACTACAACTACAGCTACAACTACGATTACAACAGCTACAACAACTACAACTACAACTACCACTACCACTATAACTACAACTACAACTACGACTTCAAGAGCTACAACAAGTACAACTGCAACTTCAACCACATGACAGCTACAAGTACAACTACAACAAGTACTACAACTTAAACTACATGACAACTACAACTACAACAGCTACAACAACAACTGCAACTACAACAACTACAGCTATAACCACAATAACCACTACAACTACATTACACCACACTGCACTGCACTACAACTACAACTACCACTACAACTACAACTACGACTACAAGAGCTACAACAAGTACAACTGCAACTTCAACCACATGACAGCTACAACTACAACTACAACAAGTACTACAACTTAAACTACATGACAACTACAACTACAACAACTACAACAACAACTGCAACTACAACAGCTACAGCTATAACAACAATAACCACTACAACTACATTACACCACACTGCACTGCACTACAACTACAACTACAACTACGACTACAACCAGAACCACATCAACAGCTACATCTACAACCACAACTACAACCACAACTACAGCTACATCTACAACTGCAACCACAACTACATTACATTACAACTACACTGCGCTGCCTCCAACCACTTGTCGGTCCATCAGTGGCTTCGCTCTGCGGTCCATCATTCACAGCAATCAACCTCTCCTATAGGTTTCCTATCTTTGAAACTTCCGCCACCGCCTTGTGCGGTACTACTGGTGCTTCAATTAATACATGTTGGTACCAAGAATTCGGGATCTCCAAACAGAAACGCATCTCCCACAGAACTTGCACTGAGGCGGTTGCTTTGTTGGACAGTTGGCCAGCCTTCATGTGCATCCTACGATACCGTCACCGATGCGATGGGCAATTTCCAGCCTGTACTGAGAATCAGCCATGAATCTCAAACAGCCGTTGGCCTTTTGAACTCAGACTTCCGAGAACGTAAGTGCAGCAGCAAGAAAGAAGCGGAAGAGTCAGCAGCGCAGGCATTTTGGGAGCATCCTCAGGTTTTGCAGAAAGCTCAAACCCTTCCGCCTTCAAAGAAGGCTTGCAAACAGAAAACTCGTTGCGCCAAGCACAATCGTAAGCGCAAAGAGATGCATCCAAATGCGCCATGGGCCAAGCCTGCCTGTCGTTGGCGTGGCTCATGTGCCATTGTCGCCAGCCAAGCTCTGGGATAAGAAGCATTGAGCTGAGCAGTGGATTGTGGTCCATGACACTGAAGGTCCATTTACCATTTACCATAAATGGTGAATATTAAAATTTGAGGCCCCGCAACCCACACATCTGGGTGATTGCTGGCATGAAACGATCCAATTTTTTGAGTAGCAAGTACCCAAGCTTGACTTATTCCCATACGGGGGTCGGTCAGCGGTCAGTGTTCGCTTCCTTCAAGATTGTGTTTCAAAGGATGTCTTTTGGTCGGTGTTTCAATAAAAAACGCTCTGGATCCATCGGTTGAACGATTTCGAGATGGGCCCCCCATTTCCCAACAAAGGAATCAACATTACCATCCAAATTTTATATCACCGTTTCCCTTTTGGCAATTAACATAACTATGGACAATCACCATTTTTAAGAACGGTCAATTATCGAATTAGATAGGCCATAGTTTCCATAAGTATGTTAATTTCTCAGAGGGCAGCGAACTGATTAGTTAGTCATATAGGTGCCCATATTGATATCCTCACTGTATGCCCCGTTTGGCTGGTAAAACCCCTTACTTTATTTTGCGGAAACTTCAGAAGGAAAAAAATGGAAAAAATCATTTGGGAAAGAAACCAAGTTTGCCATCTAGCCAGCTTTGGCTGGAAACATCACCAAAGCTTAGCTGGTTGTTTCCAGGGCCAAGACCACCTCCATCTCCTGCCCAAGAAGTCAGTGATGAGGAAGTGGAGATCATGGCATCATCTTCATCCAGGGTGCTTCGAAAGGACCCTGAATACAGGGCTATGCTGCTGCTGGTGGAGCTGGGGGATCAGGTGGAGATGATCCAGGGCGTGATCCAATGCCACGCTTGAACCCCGGAGGAATTCCAGAGAATGAAGATGAGGGAGATGAAGAAGAGGAAGAGCCAGAAGCCTCAATGACTCCGTTTGAAATGGAGCTGATGCGGCAAGAATCAGATTACGTCCTCGAAAACGGACTGCTCAGGTAGGTAAGTCGACAGCATGGGTGCCACAACGGGCTGCAAAACGAGAAAGGGGCTCGAGCACTACAGCGACATCTACCTGGACGGCTGGTCATTGGAAAGGACGTGGGGCAGCCTCACGTGAACAGGGTGAATCAATTCACCACTCATCGAAGGGTCCCAACCTTAGTTGGCATATGGTTCTTGGAAAAGGTCTTCGTCACAAGGTGGAAAAGGAAGGCAGAGTGCCCAGGTTTTGCATGGCAGTGGTGGTGGTGCCTCTGAACCTTCCAGCATCAGAAGATCCCAGGCCATTGCCAAGGCTTCACAAGCGATTTGAGACTTGGAGGCAGCGGTAGCTCTTGAAGGAGGAGGTGATGTTGCTTCATCAACGGTGTCAACTCTCTTGGACACACCACAGCGATCACCACCGTGGAAACGGGAGCCTATGAACCTCCTGCCAACTTTGGAGGACAACAAGCTGGTGTTTTCTTCGCCATCTGGGCCTTCAGAAGAAACTGGAACTGCTTCGAGTTCATCGGCAACTACGCCACCTTCGACGGCATCGGTGCCATCCCTAATGACCGAGGGAAGTTGTGCAGAGACATCGGGCCAGGCAGGATCAAGTACGGCACCAACCAGAACTTCCGTAGCCGCATGGCTTGCAGCGGGCAAAGGAAAGGGCACCTGGCCTCCTATGACTGCGGCCGAAGTGCAGGAATTTTGGGCCGCCAAAGGAAAAGGAAAGAAGGGGCGACGTGGCGAAAAAGGAGATGAAAGTGAAAATGAAAGTGATGATGAAAGAGAAAATGAAAGAGGATGTGAAGAAGAAGGGGGTGACGAAGAAGCTCCGGTGTCATCTTCTCCATCATCACCAAGGAGGATATTGACGGATCCAAAAAACCAGCGCATAGCTGAGGCAATCTGGGCGGGGAGATTCGTGTGGAGAGATGTTGGCGAGTCGACCTGGGAAAGTGGTGACGCATCGGTCGGCCAGTCGGTGCTAGCTCCATCGCGGATCAGCGGAGGAACCGTCTGAGGGGGGTGGCACTTTGCCGCCTTCGACGGCTACGTTCTCAACTGGAAGACCTACGTCCTTGCCGTCGTCCGGAACCACTCAACCCACCGGCCCAACAACGGGATCAACGGTGATAACCACTCCAGGACCCACCATGGCAGCAACCATTGCCCGTCGTGGATGAAGCAGAGACCACTGACAAAGAAAATGGTGGTGATGGAAGTGGAATTCCATTAGCCGTTCAACATGAATGGCGAGTCACGGCCAACGTCCATGAAGAAGGACCACCTGCTGAATCCGCTCCGGAGGGAACCTTTGAACCACTACAGGTGGGAACCTCATGCAACGACCTCCGAAGCTGCACATCCAGGAGGAGATCGAGAAGATCTAGGCGAAGATCGGGAGGAGGAGACACTTCCAAACCCAAGGGTTCATCGCGACCCACAACATGAAGCTCCTCTCAGGGGATCGCCGAAGCGCATCCAGATCCAGATCACCGATTACACCACCTGCTGCTGCTCAACCCAAAAGAATGCCAAGGTCTTTGAGTGGCTCTATGGCAACTGCGGTGGCGGTGAAGATCAATGGCCGTTTGGTGGGATGGTTTCTTTATCGGGAGCCTGAGAACCGCCAGGACTATGCACCCACGGTGCTTCATGTGGTGGATGGGGTTTTGACGAGTGGCATCCCGCCGACCACCCAATCAAAAGTGGCACCAACCTCACTGGCACTTGCAGCGAATCCGGGTGATCGCACAGACCCGGATGAGTCTGATCAAAGAGGAGCACCTCGTGATGGAACTATATCATAAAGGAGCGCTACGGCAAGTTCACGAGGTGCAACTGCACCAAAAGAAGCTTTGGGCCTACGCTTAGATTTTCCTTTTTGGTGGTTTGCCAGGGGAGTGCATTAAAAAATGTCACTCACGGCATTTTGAACCACCCGTATCAGAGCAAAGCCTCGCGGCTGACAGGAATGACTTTTCCAGTCAAGCCCTTTTAGGCTCTAGTTGCATTCCCCAATGTAGAGTCGTTTGGCAGCGTGCCAAAGGGGGAGTGCAAATGGGGTTTCACAAAGTTGGCCTTTATGGCTATGATCAAGTGTGGTATCCAATACTAATTCAAAAGACTGAGGAGATCTGACCTGCTGTGCTGCAGGCTTCTTTAAGCGGTTCAAAAACGCTGCTCCGCAAGCACAGACAAACCCATGTATCATATCCTTTGCATAGATATATGATGATATGTATATATGAGCAGGGATCACCACACCCCCCCTCCCCCCCAGCCAGATGGTCCCTTCCCCCCCCTGTGGCCTCGGGGAAGGGGTTCCCAACAACAACAATCCTACATGGGCAGTGTTTGTGCAGCTGTAGTGGTTGATGTCCAATTCATAGGGAGCAGATAAAGAGCATTAAGGAGTTTACAGGGAGTATATCCGTATATAGTGTATATATATATAGTATATGGGTACCCTGTGCAATGAGTCCTATACAGGTACTATACGAAACATGTGTATGTAGTATGTGTAGGGTGCAAAGAGTAGTGTAGGGTGCAAGGAGTAGTGTAGGGTGCAAGAATTAGCGTTGGGTGCAAGGAGCATATAGGTAGTGATGAAGCAATGCATATACTACACAGGTGTAGAATGTTAGTTGCGTATGTATAGTTAGGTCGTTCGTGTATATTCGTGTATATATATATATACATATATATATATATGCGCAGATATGTGCAGGTACATACTGTATCCAAGCATTTAGTATGTAGGATTGTCTAGTTATGAATAGGTAAGCTTTGAGTATATGACCATATGATCTATAGGTAGCAAATATGTAGCATAAAGGCATACAATGAGTGGCAAACCATGTGTGGGGTCCGCTACAGGCAGTACATAAACAGGCTTTGGGTGGTATGTGCTAGATATGTTAAAAATATACAGCTAGACAGGGTCCAGTGACGAGGTTGTGGCTCTCAAATGCTGCAAATAGAGTACAAATCGGAGGTTGTGCCTCCCAAATGCTGTAAATAGCGTACAAATGGGAGCCGGTGCTTCCCAAATGCTGCAAATAGCTTGCTGATGCGAAGTTTGGGGGGGAGTGGAGGGGGACCATACCATTGGGAGGGGACGGGGGGTGTGGGGTTCCGGGGACCGTGCGCAAAAGATAGATAATTGCATACATACATACATATGTATTAACAGTTATAGTAGTAGAAATGCAAGTAGGGTTTGTATGGGGTCCACTATCATACATACCCTCTGGTAATTTAACGTAGCGATGGAAAGTCACCATTTTTTAATGGTCATCAAAAAGCGTCTATACATGAACCATTTTGATAGCTATGTTATTATGTTAAATGACCAGAGGAGGGTATACATATGTGGGGACTCCAGTGCATTGCAAGATTTTTGAGCCCCTTAAGTCGCATGATCATGCGGACAAATGTTTCTACGGTTTTCTTCTCAATCCGCGTGTGAAAACCTGACTGGGAGAAATCAACCGTAGAAACACTGACTTGGACATAATGCATAGACAGCATTGCCTTTTTTCTAAACCTACAACTCTGACCACGACGAAACAAATAAGACTAGATCATCATTAGCATATATGCGTTTAATTGGTTTTACCCACAAGAATTTGGGGTTTCCCCCAAATTCTCCGTTGAACCAATTTTAGGATTGTCACGTCCTTGTTTAAAATTCATATGCCCAACCAATCATGGGAATGCCACCAACCCAGTGAGGGATCTCACGAGGAAGTTTGCACATTCAAGGGAAAATATGTTGGGAAAACACATATTTCTTGCCGGTTTAAACCATTTTTACCATTTCCTTTCTGTTCATTCTCTTTGTTCGTTGGTTGACAAGGCTTCCCGGCTTGGTTTTGCCCGCACTCCCCATCATTACAAAAGGTAGTAAAACCCAATTCTTGACCAAAAAACCATTGATGAATCCGACCACGCTTCTGGGACTTCCCAACGGACAACGGCTTCCATTGCATCTTTCAGGCATCATCTTGGTCCTTCCCTGAGGTGGTGATGTCAGGGAGGGTTCGATTGATTTAGGGGGGCACTAATTGTTTGACTTAACTCGTACCTATTGACTTGATAACAATACTCTCTTGGGATCAATAATCTATTGTTTGGATGATTTAAGGTTCCCTTTGAAAATATAGAGATTCGAAAATGCAGACCATGCAGCTGCTTGAGAGGTTTCATGGAGGACCTAGCAGACTACCATGACATCATCCCTGATGATTGGAATATCCAGGGCTAAAACCATCAATTGATTCCTACATTGAAACAATGGGGGAAATGGGTTTGTCCAGACACGGGGTATACCCTAAAATGCTAATTTCTATGAGGAAAATTGTGCATTACTCAATTTTGGGGCACCCTATTTTCAGACACATCGACTTGTTTTTTCTGCTACTGTTATTTGCATTTATTTCACTGTGAAAAAGGATGATTATACCGTCAATTTTTAGGGTACTCTATGTGATATCCCGCGAGATTGGCTGGCCATTTCCAATTCTTCTTTTGATGATTTGATCTGCGGATTGGTCTTGTCGGAAAATCAACACCCTTCACCAAGAAACATTCCATTTAATGAAATGATACACCCACACAAGGAACCATGGTTTTTACACGAATAAAACCAAACAAGATAGGTTTCCTGCAGATTTTCCCTTTAAACTTAGGTTGGTTATCAATATATTAAGATCCCATTATACCACCATTATATCCCCATTTCTGGTTTGTTTCTACACCCATATATAGTGCTAGGGTTGCACTTTGATCACTTTGGTACCAGGTGCACCTCTTCCCTTTGCTGCTGGTGCCAGCGCCTCAATGTGGACACAACAATGACAAACTAAAGAAAAGCTCATCAATCCATGATTCTCACAGCACCGTGCAATTTCATGATGGACATGGCCGGGTTTATGGGTGATGTTTGTGATGTTTAGTCTCAGTCGTTCATTGGACCTGCGTCCAGAAGAGGGGATTGATGTTGTTTGGTGCCGAGGGAAGGTAGATTGTATTGAAACAAATCCCAAGATAGGAGTTATGTCCTTTGACCATAGTCGTTTGGAAGATGCGGAGTTGAGGCTGCCAAGTCCAACGGCAGATAGCGGCAAAGCTTCATGGCTAAATGAGAATTCCTAGATGATGGCCGGTCATGCATGCATCTGATGCATGACCGGCCATCATCTAGGAATTCTCATTTAGCCATGAAGCTTCCTAAAAAGCCTCAGTGTTCAACCGTGTTCAAAAGCCCACGTTTCTCAAACATGTATTTTGGACGGAAAGAAGAAGAGATCTGATTTCTGATTCGCGTGACCTTTTGTGCAAGTAATGACACTGTTGGCGAAGCCTCAGATTTGCCTCTAGATCCGTGACTTTTCTTTGGCTGCAGAAATTCATGCAGCTGATTCTCATGCATGTTTCCGGTAGCAGGGAGAACAATTCACCCATGACCCCACTTGCCTATATCCTTAGACCGGATGAAACTACCAACCGCAGCTTCAAAAGAGAATCCTCCAACCGAGCTGGTCATTAATCCAATCCATGTCCAACTTGAAGAGCCACGTGCGTCATGAAGTTGTGTGGTTTACTTGGGCGATGTTCTGAAGCCTAGATGGCTTCCTGCGTGTACATAAAAACACACCAGCCAAGAAAATGGCGATATCCCAGCCAGAGTAGGACAACAAGCCTATTGTCAGGTTCTTGAAATTAGATTAAACTAGGTGCTATATATATATATATATATAGTGTCCTTTCGACCAAGCCATTGACAGATTGAGCGTTTCAAGTCAGACGCTGCAGCTCAGATATCGTCACTAGTCGCACCAGCCGTGCACAAAGAACAGCCGCACGGCACCAAACCATTTCAATGGTCTCATGAGAAAAAAAGAAAGGCGGGCAGGCGATTTCTAGATCTTGCTTATCCAGAAGTACTCCCTTTGTGTGGGTTGAAGACAGACCCATCAAAATCTAGACCCGAATTTGATTTTGTCAACGTTTTGTCAACATTGTCAATGAGACCCATCAAAATCTAGTCCATCATTCGGGTATGCACTCAAAGTGGAGACGGTGGAAAACCAACAGGAAGATCCTTCTATGATCAATAGCAGAGCCTTTGTAAGTACCAGTTCCCACTATACATGCTGCTACAAAGTGGCAATGAAACCACCGATATCGAGATGACACGGAAACAAAACTAGGAAGGTAATGTGTGTTTGAACTACGTACTTGGAAGGGTTGATGGAGATGATGTGAGACTTTCGAAGAATGGTGGGAGGTAGAATTGGAATGGATTCTTTTTCGGTCTGTAGGAAGAAAGAGTGTTGTGCTGGACAGTAGGCCCCCTTACTGACCTAGTGATCTCGAGGTTTAAGTGCCATGTATGGTAGTTCTTCTGTTCAAGCCCGTTTGATCCAAGTGACTTTTATGCGTTTTGGCCAACCAACCACAACCTGGGTTTGTCCAGAAATGCAGTAAACCGATTAAGACCCAATACTTGACTTCATCAGGATCACCATATCGTTAGTTGACTTTGATTCGCAGCTATTTACGCATCATTGGTTTAGTATATCCCTATGTTTTTGCTGCTGTACACCTGTGTTTGCCCAAGCTGCTGCGTAATACATAAGTTCCAGTAAGATCAGCCATGCATGTTCCATTTATCAAGTTCAAGCCGGCAGAATTCCACGCCCAAGTCGTCCGCCAAGCAGAGGCTGGGGGTAAGCAGCATAGTGGCCCACGCGTCTCATTGGTTTAAGGGAAATGCCAGGGGAATCCCTCCACAAGTGTAGTAAAGCCAATGTCATTACCCTACCATTTGGGGATGGTTTATACAACCCTTACAAGCCATAAAAATGGTGATGACTCGGGGATGGTTTCCTGCACATGTTGTTCCACAATCCAGTCCATTAAAGGTCATGCAAAGAGTTTCCTTTCAAGAAGATTTGCGAGTACGCCCGGCCAGCATGGCCAGCACTGCCCCGACAGTGATCCATGTGATCCATGTGGTTGGGTCCCTTTGGTTGGCATTCCATTTTGCTAACTGTGCCCAAATCATGATGAGTCTTCACCTAGTTGGTCTTCACCTAATTCAAGTAGCAAATTGGGATTTCAGCACGCATGCATATGCATGCACATTTATTGTTCAAATATGTATGTATATATATATATGTTTACACTGCAAAAAACAATGATTTGTCTGCAGAATCCAAGACTTTGACCTCAGTCCGATAGACAGTGATCGATTTTGCTAAATGAAAGGTAGGGCAAACGGAGATGGGGTTTAAAAGCTGCTGAGATGCGAGATACGGTAATTGAAATTGTTCTTGTTCCTCCACCCCAAATACCAGCGAGTGCACCCAAATATTGTACCGACCATGCATAACTAGGTAATTTGTCAACCAACTCAAATACACTAAAGTCCATGAGTATTCTGTTAAAGATGGCCATGATTGATTCCATTGGACTTTCCAAGGCTGTTCAATCGAATAATCCCCACTGACCACCTCTATGACACGGATTGTTTTTTCCTGCCGGGAGGAGTTCGCAGATGTGATGTTCTTCCGTGACAAAGCTACGAGAGTTGTTAGGGACTTGGCAGTTGATACCGGGCTTTGAAACATGTCGTCTTGTTGGTTGTGGAAATTTCTTTTATTTAAAACAAAAATGATGTTTTTCTTGATTGATTTGGGATGATTTCAATCCAACAAAAACAACTGGCGTGCTTTTAACCGGTAGAAATTGGGTTTTGGCACCAAGGAAAGTAAACATGTAAGCAATGTTTCAGGTTTGTAAGTTTAACTATCCGGCACATATTGGGTGTCATTCCCACTGGAAGGGATGTGACATGATTCAACAGATGACTTTTTGGAGTACGGTAAATGACAATAAATGACTCTATTTTGATGTTCTGTCCCTAATTGTAAGATGATGCTCCCCATTGCCATTCATATGACTGTGGCAGTGGCGTTGACGGAAAGTGAAATCTTTGTTCATGGCGTGGCCCTAAGGTAGATGTGCATCCCAGTGAGAAAGTGGTGAATACCCTATGGGTATTCAATGTAGCTATGGAACATCACCATGTTTTCATAGGTAAATCATCATAAGTGATTTTTAAATGGGCTAGTTTCCATAGCTATGTTTTAAAAAAACAGATGGTAACCAGAATGTAAGCCAGTTGTAGGTAGGGTAAAACCATGTATAAAACCCGCTTATGGGTTCTATTAAAATGGGACGCACCCCCAAGCGGTCAATAGCCCAGGTGTAATCCCGTTACATACTTTAAGTGTTTATATTAGTCAGTATTCCAAAAGAGTGAACTAAGATGGTGATTACCCTCCCGTAATCTAACATAGCTATGGAAAACAGCCCGTTTGTAAGTGATCTACCCGTGAACAAAATGGTGGTTTTGACAAAAAAAATATTCCATAGGGAGCTGTTGGGATACTGAAAGTGAACATCTGACTATTCCGTTCAAGGGCTGGATTTGGGGTACTTAAAGCTGCGATTTCTCACTTGAGGCAAGGCGTCTACATCCCGCACTTGCCCAAAGGCGCGGTAGACTGGGCCTTTGGTGTCCAAAACCCTGTTGAAAACCCCTGTTGGTTGATTGTAGGAGTATACTACACCCAGTATTGTGCTTGAACTGAGAACCCCTGTTTACCAAACCAGTAAAATGGATGACAATTGGTTATAGCCACCGGGCAAGGGCGAGGGAATAAGCCGTAGCAGTCCATTCCAAGGAGCGTGAAAATGCCGACGACGCTAGATGTTAACTTCCGAAAGTCAGATTTCAACCCAATACCATTCGGTCGTCAAACACGACAATGGGAAATCCCCCATACATGGAAGTCTCAATGGAAAATCATCTTTCAATGTGGGATTCTCCGTTGCATGTTTGACTACCAGAGGGTACTGTAGCATTACTGTGTAGCGACCTCCCAAAAGAATCGAGAGCTAGAAAAGGTAAAAGTTGCTACCATTTCACCAGGTTAGAAGACTGGGCGGCTGGTGCGCCACTCTTTTTGTAGACAACAATTATATATGCGGCTCATTGCATCAGAAATTGCATAGCAACCAAAGTACAAAGGTATGACGTTATGACGACCCATTTATTGTTTGGATATGCTCCGGTATACCGTGTGCATACTGCAATCCATGTGCGCATGCTGGGCAAGCATTTCAAACACTTGCTACGTTTCCCTTTTAACACTTTTTTTTTTTTTGGGGGGGGGTAACTGGGTCAGACCAGCCAGTTACAAAAACAAACACAGGTTGAGCACCCCAAAATAGCATCCTATTTTGTTGTTTGTCATAGAAGCTACAAGTGGTTGCGCGTGATGAGTGCACATTATGTGCATTACACACATCATGACATAATGTGTAACTGCCTCTAAATATTAACCAAAAGAACCGAAAGAAAATTCACGGTCAACTTGGAACTAATGGTTTCTAAACAGATTGGCAAGTCCGCCAAAATTAATTTTTTGGGACCGTCGAATTCAGAAGCCTGTGTATGTATTTGTTTTTTCTGTAGCTACACGCCGTGTGTGATTGGCATTTAAGAGGTGACTTGTGGATATGATGGGTTGTTTTCCCCCTCTTCATTTGTTTTTGCTTTGACGTTCTTATATGTAGCAACCCCCGAAAAGATAGAAAAGGTAATTCAACAATTTAGCACTCTTTCAATAGGACTTGTTTTTTCCTATCTGTTTGGGGATTGTTCTTTGAGTCTCATCAAAGTACGCATCAAAAATTGGAGGCGCTGCTAATGACCAGTGCCTGGCACCGGGAAAACACCCGCGGTGGTAAGCGCTGAACAGCAACAGAACGCTGGGATTTATGATGATTTCTGGATGCGGAGTATGAAGAACACCAAAAGTTTCTCGTTTATCCTTGTTCACATGGTAAACCAGTCATCAAAAATGACCAGAAAATCGTGTCTTGTACAGCCTCCAAAATTGCCGGGGGCCAAGGATCTTTGAGGCCAAGTTCTTTCGCGGCACCTGCGAGGTGCTGCAGATGGGGATGAATTCCAAAATGGGATCATACGAACAGGATATCTTGATTTTCCCATTTTAATAGATATTGTTATTTATTGATCCCAAAAAAAGTATCCGATGTAACTATGAATAATAGTCACTATTACAGTTCCTTATTGTTATCATTATTGTAGATAGGTGACTACTGTTATATAGTTAACTACAACAACAATAAAAATGATCAATCAACAATATCATGATTTATATTTATAATTTGTTTTATCATCTATGAAAGGATTATCATCAATGGGACAAGTACAATGGGACAACTCAACATGTAACCCATTTATTGTTTTAACATAAATGGGAGAACTCTAGATAACTCTTGACAACTGCAATGATAATAGTCGGACAGCTATAGTGCAACCATTTGGGATAGTGAACTACTATCGTAGGGTTAACTACTATAAGAATAACACTGATCAATTGCAGTTATAGCTCGTTTTATTGTCTATTAAAGGGTTATTATCATCAATGGGACAACTACAAGGGGATAAGTAGTGATGTCATCCATTTATTTTCAATACATCAATGGTATACCTCTAGATCATTCTTGACAACTACACTGATAATAGTGGGACAACTATGATTTAACCACCTTGGATACAATTGGATAGTAATGGGATACGAATAGTAATAGAATATAATGAATTTAGTATGGTTGATAACTCTATAATTGATGGTTCAACTATACATGGGATCGCTCTATAGTTGATAAAATGGTATGACAATAGGATTTAACCATCAAAAAAACGCATCATCATAGGGGATAATAGGAACTAATATGAACATCCCAATGTGACGACCATTCTATTTGTTTTTGGGATGTGAAAAACAGATTACTGTACCAAGGTTTACGCATGCTTCATGGGGAAGTCAGCTAAATTTAGGAGGGGATCAACAAACCACCAAGAAACTGATAGATTCTCTCGGTGATTGCAGGTGAGCCTTTTGAAGGCGCTTTCAACAGGGGGCAGAGACCCCTTTGCGCCCAAGATTTGGGAGTTGTTTGAGCCCTTTTGCTGATCTCAGAGTTGGAAGAAGGGAAAATCTTACCTCTCCCATATTTGAAGGTAAACGCCCTTATGGATCTTTTTAGTCTGCAATTACAAAGTTATCAGTCCATTGAAGGTCTCAAGCAGTTTCGTGGGATACCTTTTTCGGATACCCCGATTACCGCAGTGCAGCACATTGGAAATATCCATAATATCATAATGTCAACCCTGGATCAATGAACCAATGTTTCTTAGTTATGGGGGTACCCTCCAAATAGTGATATGAGATTTAATTGGTACCCCCCAACTAAACAGCTTCGGGGATTATTAATCCAGGGTTGATTGACATTAAAGATCTAGGGATCACCCAACATGGTACACAATCTCAGCGCTCGCTTCTTTTCTGGGAAGGGTCGTTTTTCAACGACTCGCATCAGCAGATGCCATGCCAAATGTGGGCTTTTCGGGTTCCAAAGGAGCAGGAAAAAACAATTGTTTGTGATTCTGACTGGGTCTGCAAAGTGAGTATTTGGATGATCTATCACGTAAAAGTCATAGCAACCTCAACCAACTTTGCTACATATGATATTTGACATTCCGGAATCCATGGAGCATGACCTTTAATCCTGGTTTGGGGTTCATTTGAAATGGTTGGTTCAGATATGCTCAAGGTTTCACTGGGTGAAATTATGGGCATCTACCGCCCTTCTATGAGTGGCCCAGTTCTAGTGTGGGAATGCCCAGAACAAGGTGACACCAACCCATCAATTTCATCCATACTTTGAAACACTGCTTTGGAAAAGGGGGACACCAACATCATGGAGCATTCGCTTGGTCAAAACCATTCAAATTCGAACGTTTTGCCCACATCACATCATCAATTTCCAGTCAAAATCATACAACGTGCCCAGCAAACTAACATATAGATATGGAAAGTGGTTTCCTGCCAAAATGATTAGAACAAAATGCAGGGTCATATGGTGACACCTCCTAGCCCCAGCTGTGAGGCAACCGGTCCAGCTGAAGGAAGCTCGTCCTGAGATGTAACTTTGCCACCGCCCGGATGCCCGGCTGCGGTGCCCCCTCTTGAACCCCGTCTTTTGTGCTAGTGCAACCCATACACCTCGGGTTTGTCCGGAAATCGGGATTCAGCAAACCAGAATCAAAATGTATTGGGTCAAGTGGATCTGTGAACAGCTAGGTGCCCATTTTTTGGGCGTATTGAATATATATCATCCCGGGAAGGAACAACACTAGAATAGTTGGAGTTGGAACACCACTAGAAAGGATGCTTAAGATCAGGGTACCCCAATATGGCCGAACCTTTTAGGTTGGTGAATCATTTTAAATCAGCCAGAATGATGACCGCCAGAGTTGGACCTGGAGTATATTGAAGTTGGGATGTGGAACTGCTGGGCAGCTGCAAAATTCTAGGAGGTTTTTGGGTGACTTCGACAAGTCATCAAGCTTGGATTAAGGTGGCCAACATGCAGACTATTGGAACATACTGGAACCAGAAAACATATTGCCTGGCACCGACAACCTCATAAGCCAACTGATATGGTGCGGTTGGATGGCAAGCCTCTCTGATGAAGCAATGAGATGGGCTATGTAAGACGCGACCCCGGTATCCCTATTTTTGATTGACACTCAGTCTGGTTACTAGTACTTTCATGTCATTGTTACTATAGATATTTAATGATATTTAGTCTCCCCAACACTATCCCATGGTCGCTGAATCCTTGTTTTGAATACATCCCTCTACACGGGAAAAGGGGGGGGTGTCCGAGTTATTTTTCCCATCCAATAGTGACCGACCATAGGATTGTTGATGATAGGGCTCAGCTTCCAGGCTGTTGGAATCCCAAGCTGAGCGGCCCGTGCCATCACGCCAACGGGTGCATTTGAGGTGTGAGTTTGATGATGTTTTTTCACCCAGTTTGGCAACTAGGTTTGTTGTTTGGTTTCTGGTGATAGTAACTGTGGTTAATCGGGATCATCCAACTTATCACTGAGGGGCATCACCTTGCAGGGGCTCATGCTCCTCGGATTTGCGGGGCACCATGACGAACATCTTATGACTTTGAAGAGCGGTCGGCTGAAACGGTTGAACTCTGCTCTACAAAGTTGCAAAAAAAGAACTTACTGGAGGGAACTTTGAACCCAATGCATGTTTCGAACATATGACAGGCGACTTTTCAAGAAACCAGGCATGTGGGATCTTGGTAGCTTGGTTCATGCTTTCAAGGCGTTTCTGTAACCCTTGGCGCAGCCAGACAATTTTACCATTTTGTCAGCAAGGTGGAAATGGCCAAGCCGCGCAGTTGCATGGAGATTTACTTGCAGTTGAAGGCGCGGAATCCGTGACATGCGACATGCCATGTTGATACGTTTTCTAGCTACACGACCAGCTCAGTGAATCCGCAAGGCCAATGCTGATCCTTTGAACCAACCCAAGGCTCGTTATGTTGGGGAAAGGTCCAGGGAGCCACTTGTGCCATGGTTTTGTAGAAACTCTAAGATGGATCTAGGGACCAAACACCGGTGGGGCAGTGGGCGCATCTTTTACTACAAAAAAATGCATCCTGGAACGGATAAATCCTGGAACCCTGAATGCTGTTGGGTTGCATGGATTAATGATGATTGATTCATGGTTTTCGGGAATATGTGCGGTGAATGGGTTGCATGGGGTTGTCCCAAGTGGTTTACAAATGGGGACACTATGACGTAATCGAGTGGGAACCCTGGTTGGGTTGATACACTTAAGGTATGTTCGTCAGTCCAACATTCTTGCAAAAGTTACGGGAGATTGTTGAGGGCATAAACAAGCCCATAACTATGTATTCTACCAAGGCCATCTAAAGCCTATCTTTCCACAGGGAGATTCCAGCAGCTCTATGGTTTGGAAATCAGGGATCTTTCTTCGGTCAAGTCCAAGCCGCGACAAATTGGGAGTCACCCAGGTCACTGACTCCTGCAAACACTGCGGGAGTTTTAACCTGGGCAGCGTCGGTGGAGCTGCGGTCGGTGAAGATTGCACCTAAAGGGTGGGGGCGCCATGGACTGGGTGCGCGACCATGAAATTGGACCGCTGTTATGCACCTTTTTATGGGTCCCAATGGCAGCCGAAACCGCCAAAGTCTTCTCATTTGGGCACTAAACATCCAATCCCGGGCGACACGATTTTGATATCCTGGTGAACTTCAATATAGCTGGTGTTCATGGACATTCATCGCCGCAAACATAGAGGAAAATCATGGAAAATCAAAGAATTTGACATGGCCCATCTCGATTTGTATGGATTTCTTGATTCATTCTAGATGATTACCCTGCCTAATCCGTCTAATCCACTTTGCCCCATAAAATCCAATTAGATCTCATTTTCAGTCCTTCACACCTCCAACTCATATTGGTTTGTCTTTGAATAGGCTACCCCAAATTTGGTAGTTGTTCATTAAGATGACCAACTTGGGAATTCCACCGTATCCCCTACGTTTGGACGAACCCAGCGAAAAGCTTCGGTTTGGTCCACCTTTCCCACCATGACCCAAGGCGCCGTGGACCTTCGGGGATCGGCACGGTGGCCCACGGTGATCGCTGGCGTGGTTTTGTTTGGAAAAACAGTCGAAAATGTTCACAAAATGCAGATGTTTAGAATCAAAACTTGGGTTTCAATCATCCAAAATAGGGCTAACCATGGATAAGCATCACAAGGTTGGAAAAAATGGGAAACATCTCCCATACGAAAATACGTTTTTAAGCCATCAAAACCTTGATTTGATATGCTGCAATGATCAAGATAGAGGTCTGTTTAAGTATCATTGGATAACTGACTGGATATTTAGTGAAATGGGAGTATTGGCAGACTTGCAACCAACCCAAGTATAGAGATTCATCCAAAATGGGGACAACATCAGAGGCATGGAAACACCTTTGGTAAAGGGGCGCTTAAAGGATTGATTTTGTTTGGACATCGTACAGCCAAAATAAATGGAACCAAAAGAGGGTAGGTTTTGCCAGCCAAAACAGGGAAATGATTTAGATTCACGTTGATTCAGTGGATTGGCTGTTGTTTTTTGTTCAATGAAAAGTTGAGCCGGAAACTATGGTGTTTATCACCCGAACTCGTAGCTGGTTCCCCAAAAGTTGTCGCTGTTTTGTTTCTAGGCCTGGGTCCAAATTTGAGGCCAGTATACGGATAGACGAATATATCACCATCAGAAAAGGATTTTTCAGCGGACTTGTAGGTCAAAATGTAGAGGCTTGGGATGCCTTGGAACAACAGATTCTGGTCGTTTAACTATGGGGTTCCATTGTTGGTTGAGGGTGAGCCGTTAGGTCATGTGTGTTGTAACTGGTTCGGAAAACTGCCCCAGACTGGAAAACAAACAAACATCCTTGAAAAACAAAACAATACCAAATTTATTCTTGCACTGATAAAGTATTGGGCCTATTCATGTATGGCTGTTGTTTACGTGAGGTGATGGGTTGTGAGTTTTCTGAAGGGTGAGTCACGAAAACGATTCCGGCTCCAAACGGTACCCCATTGAAGACCAACATAAACTCCAACATCTGGGAAAAAAAAATAACACGTGGGTTCCTGGCCATGTTTAGCTTTCAAGTGCTTTCATTCCTTGCCGGAAGATGCTGTATGCCAACAAAAGCCAAGGCCTGGTGGCAGCAATGACTCCACTAGGCCAGAAATGTGGGGTGGAGCTTGGGAAGGAAGGGGAACGGAAGGGATCCGGAGAAAGGGATGACATAATCGGATTCCTGAAACTCCGATGGTTCCAACTAAGATCAGGATTTGCCGATGTTAGTTTCAGGTTCAAGAGACAGAATTGCAAATGATGTGGGTGGACCCCCAAAGATAACTAACCAGTGATTGTTAAAAGTGGGTATGACCAGTAAGAACGGGACTACCACCACGACACAAACCAGGCTGAGTCAAGATACTGCCCACAGAAAACTGGATGGTGAATACTAAAACTTAACAAGATATGTGTTTGGATCAGCATGTCCGCTTTGCATTCCTGCATAGTTGAGTTTTTGGTCGTGATTCAAAGTCAAATGTTCATTCATGTGAATTCATGTGGGTTAAAGGACACGTTTTTGTCTATAAAAATTGATCCCACGTTCTTTTTTCCGCAAATTCCATGAATCTATCAGAGTCACAGTGGTTGTCTTCGTTCAACCACTTGAGGATACTCCTTCGGGTGAGTCCCAGAAGGAAGAGATTTGCCTCAAGTTGGATCTTTGTCCTGCTGCTTTTCATGGCTCGTGATTCAGCTCCGCACCGGCGGCAGCTAAAGTTTTTCGGACTTTGGGGTGAGAGCCATGGCCGGGGGTAAGGCTAGCAACCACGTTCGCGATGCAAAAGAACAACGCGAAGTGTCGCATGGCTCACCGGGTTCTTCTTCTGGATCAAGTGCTACAAGTACATACTCCAACTCGTTACAGCTGTGGGTCGAAGCCTATCTGTGCTCGGCGTCAATCTGCCAAGTCCAGCCGGGGCAAGGCAGTGCCTGACAGATCTAGGAGCTGTCGAAGAGTCCAGGAGGCGTTTCTCAGAGTGAGCAAGGCGTAGATGTTGTTTCATCATGTGTTTCCCATCAAAATGATAGACTCTCAACATGCTTTGTTATTGATTCCTATCAGGAAAAGATAGGAAAAGACTGAAGTGATTCTGTGGAGAGACTATGAGAGACTGCTTTCACAACATGTCGTTCACCGCTTAGTCCTCCTTGCTGCCATCAAGTTTGTTGCTGACATGTCCAAGTTTCTGCTGCAATATCTTTGATTCATAGATGTTGCACTAAGGTCTTCTAGCAATTTTGATGCTCAAGCATCCAAGTCCAAAGTCTCCCCGAGGCGTGGGCGGCTATGGGGTTTCGATTTGGACAAGTATGCAGGGGATTTCAAGCGTGCGGCAAGCGATTTCCTGTTGCGACTTTGTCGCAAATTGACAGATTTGAGATCACACGATTAAGCAGAACTGGTAGGAAACCCCAAATCAGGAAAAAGAAATCGTCCATAGCATCTTGGGAAAGCTGTTGAACCTGTTGATACACACATAATACAGACTATAGAATAAAATATGTTGATACTAGAATCAGTGTATATACATCAAAATCAAATACAATGTGTATATATATACAATGTGCTATATTATATATGATATAGATAATATGGTGTGTGTATATATATATATATATAAACATTTATACATATAATATCATGTATACAAGTAAAACCCGCACGAGGCGGGTGGCGGAAGTTTCCAAAAGAAGAGAAGCTTAAGACTATAGGATCGAAACACAAGTTTTGCCTATAGG